>ML783397.1:432068-457290 GCA_009831015.1 Picea engelmannii | reverse complement strand
GAGTGAGAGGGGGTTGTGTTAGGGGGTGTAAAGGTTGTAAGGTTGTTGGGTTGGGTTGGGTAGGTTAGGGGGGTGTAATCTTGCTCTTTTCCATCCTCAAACTCACCCACTAACTCTTTTTTACAAAATTTACAAAAATGACTAAGCAATTAAAATTGTTGTTTTGATTGACTTTGACTCCGGTGGACAAAGGCATAGCAAACTTCGTCCGACTGAGCTGAAACTTGATCTATGGGTGTAGGGGGTGCCATTCCATTTCTTTTGAGCACAAATACCCCTATCAAAAACCCAAAGACCCATTTTTACAATATTTGCTCAAAAACATTTAATTAATTAAATAATTAAAATTCCAACCTTAGGAAAATTAATTAAATTTAATTAATTAAAAAAAAACTATCTAGACTCGACGAAATTCCGCGAAACTTTCTACAATGTCTAGCATGGTCATTTACATCATTCCTAAACAATAGCTACCAAAGGATGAGACCATTAGAACGCCATTCACCACTTTGGAGGAATTATTGCATGTGTGAGGGAAAAACTCATGGGAAGTCACAACCAAGCTGAAAAGCCCAATTGACAACCTGAGGATAAAAAACCCTCGATGAAAGGAACTCTTCTAATGAAAACATCCCAAGGTGCCATGACCTAACTATGATCCATGCAAACTTATTACATTATCAACCCACGCAGGGGTGCGGAAATTTCGTTTACAAAAATTGTGTTGGAGGCATAAAATGCCCAAGTAAAACCAAAACTGTCTTCAACAAACTTGCATCTGATGACGCATATCTTCATAGCACATGAGTTGACCCCCTAGTTGAATAGGCGGTCAACAGGGCCTTTAATCAGTGTCTAAACTAGAGGGGGGATTTGTATTCCCATTGATCACTATGAACTCACCAATATTAAGCCTGATGTCTAGAATAAGAGTTGGTTGGGCTAAGGGACATAGCCAAGATCTTTGCACAATGCAAACCCCAGGAAGAGGAGAAATACCTGGTTATGCACTCTTGTCATTGAAAATTATGTTGGGCATGGGATGAAAAACCAATCCCCGTATGCCAAGTATTGGAACTTGGAAGTGTTATTACAAGTAAGTCATGGGGTAGCTCGAGTAAGATGGCACTGTCAGATCAATCTGTCTCTATCCACTCCAATATCTCCAATATTTACATGACAGTTGCCATACCCACTAGCCAAGATAGGTCTAAAGAAGGATGTGATCAATCATCAATCTGATAGATCTGGAGGAGCAACATGAGGCTTGTTTCTCTCTGAAAAACAAGGCCAAACGTCCCTAGTCAAGATAATGGAAGAAGGTAGAGAAGAAGAAGCTCTCTAAGAATTTAATATAATTTCAATTTCATATGGCTTACGATATGCAGGTGGGTTACATTTCCTGTTTCTTTCATATGGCTTACGATATGCAGGTGGGTTATGTTTCCTGTTTCTTTCTATTTCTCATGCCAATTCTGTTTTCAATTCTCATTTTGGTATATAGATAAGTATTGAGTAGTATATTCTTGTTTTGCATGATCTAAACTCTGAAGCTTTCAAACTTCTTGTAACATTTTGGTGCTCCAACTTATAACAACATAGAAGAGTAAATTGAAAAAGCTTCACGAGAAATTTGGCATGCTGGTAGCTACTAACGCATCTGTTGACCATCACTAAACTGCTTATGATCACATCCTTACCTCATCCTCATTCTCAGGCTTCAAGTTGCTTGAAGGCATAGCATCTAAAACCCCAACAACCTGTCAAAATGATCCAAATAAAATCCGAAATTCAGTTAAAAACTGATAGACTAAAGTATAAAGGAAGACCAGAGTCCCATCACCTGAATACAAACTTTCAAGCAAGCATCTCATCTTAAATAAACTATCAGTTAATGGGATAAGTCAGTATGACAGGATTGAAATTCACAAAGATAGCTATATCCGATAACATAGAACATCTTTCAGTCTGATCCCATTTCCTCATATTTTGGAAAACAGCTTCACATATCCAAAGAGTGTTGATTTTTAAAGAACTCACTTGTGGCTCAAAACCCATGTCAATCATGCGATCTGCTTCATCCAGAACAACATAGTTGCACTGATTCAGGACAGCATATCTGCAGGCCATGATGAAATAAAGGGTCAGCAGTCATTCATATAGCAAACATTTTTATGGTCAGATAACCTGTCCTGACTCCTGACCATAGTTTCAAATCAGAACACTGAAAATATCAGCATCTGAGAAGCATCAAAAAATGAAAACAGAAGAGCATAGTTACCTTCTTTCAAGACAGTCAAGCAGACGACCAGGTGTCGCTATTACAATTTCACACCCCTGCCATTTTCAAAGGTGAGAAAGTGCCTCTACAGAAAAACAATTAACCAGAGCCCAGATTTCTTAATTATGCAAAAGTTGGATCACAATTGAATCAAGGAATTGGTTCTCTGAAACAATTACTTTCACAGCATCAAAAATCAAGCTTCATATTTGCAAGGTCTTATCTCTTAGAACAAAACTAAAGCTAGCAATTGTTCACAAACCTGGCGCAATTTGAATCCTTGCTCCTCAATGGACTGACCTCCAACAATTGAAACAACCCTAATATCCTATCCAAAATTTGAGAAAATTTCAACAATCAGACATTGAATTAACAAATGTTATTTCACAAGCACCATCCATCAGTTCAACACAGACAATTGTCATCTAAATTAACTCAATAGCACGGTGTGTTAATGACTTGTGAAAACCACAGAACCATTATTTAATAAACAATTTCATCATCATGCAAAACTGCTAAAATTAAAATGTTGAAAGAAGAAACACAGAAGAATGAAAAGGATTTTTACAAAAAAAATCTTGGAAATTTTTTTCTCAGCACACCTTTGATTTGTTCGAGGGATCTCAAACTAAAATTGCATCAAAATACACAATGATTAGAAATATAAATTTGAAATTAAGAGCCATCTACACCGGCATATTTTAAATGATTTTCAAATAGAGATATTCACTATGGTAAAGAATGTATGTGCGTCTACATGTATTTTACCTCCTACAAGACTACAACTAGACAAAGAATAATTATTTTTCATAGTAGAGAATAATTTTTTCCCACGAGTAGAGAATGTCTTTGTAAGAACCATGAATGGCTATTACACCAAAAACATGAAATGTTTGTAAAATACATATTGAATAATGAATGAATGATGGGTTTACAACTATGTTGCAAGAAACGACCCCCCCACCCAATGGCTGTACCAGTCCCCGAAACAGCTGGAAACATCGAAACAGGTCAGAACAGTATGGAAACGTCGCCGCTTGTACCATACGACGTTTCCCTATTTGGAAACGCCGTACAATATGGCCGGCGATGGTTCCAGGCCCTTTCAATGCAAAACCAAGCCATTTCTGCATCTTGTTTTTGCTGTGTGGGCCAGTCCAAACACCCAAGAAGGGCATGGGACCCTTGGGTGGCAAAAAAACAATTAATTAACCACTAATAAACATATCTTGTATATGTACATTCAAACCTACACCTTGTGTCTCGTAGGGCTGAAGAATATACAAGTGGGCATCATAAACATCGGAATATGGATGCAAAATGCCCAGACTTGGAACTCTCTCTTGCTGCTCTTGATATTGGTGCTGATGCGCCAACTGGAAGTGGAGTTCCCTCTTATTCCAATCCACGCTCTAGTTCTACTGAACAAGCATCTTGTTATATTTTTGTTGATGAGGATGACTTGTATTTGGATATGTAATGTACTTATCTTTAGCTCAAGTTTTATTTCATTTTCAGCACATATAGCCTCATGTATAAAGGCTGATTTTGGATTTTACATCATTTAATCATTTATGGGAGTTAATATAGACATGGTTTTCCTTCTAAAAATTCATTTATGTGTATCATTCTTTTTTTCTTGCAAGATAATGTGTTATTTTTAGAAAAACTATATATATATACTACATTTCTCCCGATGTACCCATTTTAGGGTGGTCATGTTTCTAGGCATTCCCATTTCAAAAACTTCTAGACGTTTCCACGTTTTGTGCAACTTAGGTTTACAATAACTCTCATGATAATACACACACACATTGACTAGTCACTAATGTGAAGGGGTATGACCCTTGATGTTATAGTATTATTATCTTTCATACATATTTAAGTATGTTACATCGCCTCCCCCTTCAAGGATGCTTTAACCTCAAAGCATTGGTAAGGATGGGATGTTGTTGTCAATTGGGTCTACCTCAAGTGGTTAAGAGAACAATGATATCCTCCCCACCTAGGTTTTATTCCTACAAGTGACATGTTAAACTCTTAATGAGTATATTGTTGTGGCAACTTTACGCTCTATAGTTAACTTGGCCTTATGCCTTGAAGAATCTAGGGTTTACCCTAGGTAACATTCTTGGAATGAGGGGAATTGCCCGAGGGTTTTCACTAGGATACGTTACCTGGAAAAAAAGGATGGGATGTTGTCAAAAAACATCATTCTCCCCTGATGTATCTTCTTCGAGTAAGTTTCATTTCATGCAGTACTCAGTTATTGTTCTAGATCAAATCCTTTTTTCCAGGTGATTAGGATACCTTCTGATTCTAAAATGAGATTTCCTTCCCCACCCAACATAGAGAGTTGAGATTGTTCCATGTAGTGTTGTCCTATCATCTTCATCAGACAAGAAGCTTGGAAAACATTATGAATGCAACTATTGTATGGCAATTCCTAAGTATGTGCTATTGAATTAATCTTCTTGATGATTTGATATGGACTATTATCCACTCAGGTGCACTAGCTGAATTTGCAGTTGAGCCGCCAGAGACTGAGCAATCACTTGCTCATTTTCAGAGTTCAAAAACAGGTTGTCTTGACCAACGTTTTTCGCATTTCCATCCTTTGCAGGGCATTGTAAAAAGATGAGATTAGCATGATGATGTTGTAAAAGGCTTGGCCACCTAAGACTTGATCACAAGTACTTATTCTAGAGTGTTTTTTTTTCACTTGTTAATTATTTCTTGCATGAGAATTTATTCTTAAATGAGTTATAACCTCCAAAGATGGAGTACGTGATGGTAGTTAGGCCTTGGCATCGAAAATCAAATCTAAGTGTCTAAATATTTATATTACCATGCTAGGTCATTTTTTGAGTCATATGGTAAATGTGCTAAGTCCCCCTTAGGTTTTTTTAATGTTTTTTGCAAATAAAAAATTTCCCACAAAATCGAGATATTTTAATTGTAATTGGTCAATAAGTTAAAAAAAGTAGTACTAGGAGGGGCATTATATGCCTTGTGGGTATTCATTTTCACATCCAAAATACCCACTTTACCTAAGTACCACCTTTTTTAGAGTAAAAATTGAGTTTTACTAAAAAAAAAATGATTTTCTCTTGAAAAAGGTAAAAAACAGTCAAATAAAAGACAAAAATCAGCAATGTTATTTTTGTGGAAACATGTTCCAGACATGTTTTTAGTTAACTGTCTTTCTCTCTCACTTCACTATGACTTAGTGATAGTTGAAGGTGAGTTAGAGTGAGTCAAGTGGGGAGTTCTCTCCACTTGATGGAGATCCCAAGAAGCAAGGCGGGCCTACCTAGCTAGATGGTGCACTTGGGTGAGGGTGACAATCTCAAGGAGGGCACATACCTACCCAAGAGAGGTGGCGACCCCTAATTGTCCCTTAACTTAACTTATGGTGAGTTATCTCACCTAACTTGAGAGGTGGTGCACACCCAACCACCCATTGGGATCTCCTCACATTGGGATTGGCACCCTCCACCTTGGGATTCTCACCTCTTATGCTATTAAAGCAAGTCGACCCCTCCTCATTTAATTAGTTGTGTTGATGTTTTGGTAGCTGCGGGAGGTATTAACCTCCAATGTGTAACCTTTGACTGAGAAGAGAATATTTCGGAAGCAAGTGAACCACTAAACAGATGTTAGAAAACCCTACAAGAGAAGTCAGCCTCAGGAGAAATAATATTAAAGTAATAGACACATCCAAAAGGAGAAGTCGACCCCAGTCAACTAGACAATTTAGTATAAATAGGCAGTTGCCTCATTTGCACACACTCACTTAGCAAGTGTGCAACTCTAGAAAATTGCAGTTGCAGCTAGAGGTGTGCAATTCTGGGAGCAGCAGCTACAACTGCAAGGGGCACAAGTCTGGAGGAGTAGTGCAGCAGTCGTGAGTATTTCTCTTATGCGCTTCTCTTGGAGAAAAGGTACGCTCTTCTTGTATGGTTATTGTGTTATTGCTGCAGCAGTTGGGGCTAGGGTTTATCTGTTGGTTCTGGAGTAGGCTTGCCGGAATTATACTAAGTAAAAGTTAGTGTGGTCGGGGATGGCATATGTGAATGCCTATGGTTGGGTGACAATGATGTGACATTGTCTATGGTTAAACGAGCATACCAAAATTTTAACATGGTGTCAGAGTTGGGTTCCTTCGTAACAGTCTAACTGCTGGAAGGAAGATCCTCAGTTTCTCCCTTTATCAAGCTCGTTGAGCACTTACTGAACCCACTAAAAAGGTCTCCTAAGTAGGGTGCATCTTTTCCCCGAATCAGATCTGCAAATTTCTGAAGTTGAGAAATTAGGGTTTCCTCGTAAAACTATAGGTCTGCAGTGCCAATTGCAGTTCCAATACCAATTGCAGTTGCAGTGCCAGTTCCTTCGTGCTAGTTCCTTCGTTCCAGTTGCTTCATGCCAATTGCAGTGCCAGTTGCAGTACCAGTTACAGTTCCTCTGGACCAGTGAAGTTTCTGTGAAACGTTGGGCCTAATCTTTCGTAGTCCTAGTGCGCCTTGCCTTAGCACATCTCCAACTACCTTTAGATTGCAAGTTGGAGCACCATGAAGTTTTAGGGTTCGTCATTGTTTGTCGTTGCTACTGGAGGTATGTACTTGTATATGTTTAAACTGTACCATTATCTTAAGGGTATTTGCAAGAGAAGGGTTTGATTGTTTTGATATGCCTCTAGCTGTTATGGCATTATTGTGATCTTATCAACATCTAGTTGTATTTTGATCTATTGAAGTTATGACTATCATACTAACCTTTGGTCAAAGTTAAAGTTATAAGCTGACTCTAGTCAAAGTATTAGATTGATTAAGGTTGAGATTTTCGAGTTTACTTGCATTATATTCCCTAACTCAGATTTATGTCAAGAAAGTGTATTGTCTTAAGTACAGGGGACAGGTTGGAGAGAATACTCGTCATCTTGAGTGAAGGTGTGCCCCCCTTGCATGATTTACAAGTGTCATCTCATGCCAAGGAGGGCCCACTCCAACGGCGACACCCCATGAGGAAGGGGGGCATACCATGAGGGATAGAACAAATGGTTTATGGGGGTGGGAACCCCCTTTCTTATGTCTAAACCTCTCTCTAGCATCCCAGGGGGTGCCCAAGGTGTGGGGGCCCTCTCAACCTTTGATTTTACCACTTTCTAATTTGTTATGAAGACGGGGACGCCCCTCTCTAGGGAAACACATGAGTGGTCACTTCTTGACTTGGGGGGGGGGGGAGGCTTTCCTAATGGAAAACAACTTTCTAACTTAGGAATGACTTTAGAAAACATTTGCCCCCCTTTTTCACGACTTTGGACTCACTTACAAAAATTTGGCATTTTTAATTTAGGCAATTATTTGCTGATTTTTGACTGACTTAGACTCCTCATGGACATTGACCTAGCAAAACTTGTCCAATTGAACTGAAACTTGGTCCAAGAATGTAGGGGGTCATAAGCCATTTGATTTGAGTACCCATACCCCTATACAAAATCCCCAAGGACCAAATTTTTACATTTTACATCAAAAATAATTAAAAATTTCCAATTAACGGGAAATTTTAATTATTAAAAACACCTATCAAAACTTAATGGAATTCCGCAAAACTCTAGGAGATGTCTAGCATGGTCATTTACAACACTTCTAGCCCTTAGTCACCCACTGGGATTGTAATGTTCCTGACTTGGCTAGTCTGGGAAACTCTACTAATGTGTGTGTATGATTAATTGTTTACAGCATATATATTGAGTATACAGATGGTAAATGAGACAAAAGACTATAAATCATATATTATGATATCTCTGGAGTACAGTGTCGAATGCAGCTGACAATAAAATAAATCACTCAGCTAGATCAATGACAAAAGGATCTTAGCCAGAATACAATGAGAAAACTAAAATGATAATACCCGATGATAGATGAACATTTTGGGATCAATGGATTATCTGCAAGCTATGGCATCTCACGTGATAAATGTTGCAAGTCCGGAAAGTTTGCCCTGGTGGCTAGATCTCTCGGATCGGTCTAGAAACTTTCCCAAACAGTGTGCCCTACTGCCCCTCTCAGTCCTGGTGACTGATCGGCCCCTCTGCTGGTGTGTCTAGACCCGGATGGATCCCCCTGGGGGAATGCGCCCCTCTACTACTGGAAAATTCCGCCCTAGTGATTCCACCGTCGAAATCGATCTAGATGTGTCTCAAACTGATCGCCCTATCCTACTGTGAAATGGGTCAGAAGGGTTTCCCTGGATCTAATCTGATGATCGCTCGGGAACCCTGAATGTGTCCTCCCCAAGTGTCGCACTCCCAATGTCTGGAAAATGCATCCCTGATGATTCCCCCATTGGAATCTAACAAGAAACCAAGCAAAAGATGTGTATGGCATGCCTCTCTCCCTAAATGGGACAAGTCGATCCACTAAACCTCCTCAGAAGTTGCGCCCTCTCCCTGGACAAGTGCGCCCCTGCTGCTGAATCGTGTAGAACTGTTGTTGAAGACTGATGGAAGACCTGTGTGATCTCTCCGGTGACTAGGGTGTGTCCCTCAACACCGAAATCAGTCACTAGTGTATTCCTCCTGGAATCCACTGGGCTACCTCTCCTGAGATGCGCCTCTCTCCTCAATGACAAGTCAAAATCTGCATAATGATGAATTAGATTGTTGTACCTTCTCTTATAGTTGCACGAAACCCTAATTCATTGTTGACTTATAATTATAACTCATCTGTTCTATTTTTAGCTCAAGTTGGCTTAAAAGCGCTTTTAGCCACTTTTAACTCAATGTCACTTTCCAATTATAACACCTTTGACTGGGATGACCTCTAGTAACCCTGTTTACCCCTTTCTGGCCCTGGCTATAGTCTAACGAGGTTGTTTAAACCATTAAGCCTCCTCTCTGGAAATCCTATTAGGAAAGGGACATTACAGGGATCAATCATTAGAACGCCTTTCACCACTTTGGAGGATCATTGAGTGAAAAACTTAAGTAATTAAAATCGCTGAAAAAACAAAGTTAATTACCTAAGGAAAAAAACACTCGATGAAAGGACTTCCCTAATGATAAAGTCCTAGGCCACTCAAATCATTACAAAACTTGACCCATGCTAACATGTTACATTACAAAATTTTCCCACGTAGGGGAGCGGACATTCCGTGGAGAGAGAAAGAAGTTATGGGGGCAGGATCGCCCTGCTGAGCCATAGGTCTTCAAATTTGTCAAACCACAAGGTACATGTCTTCATGGCACATGACCTTGACACCTAATCGAAATAGGTGGTCAACATCTAACTCCACGTCGGGACGTGTGCTTGATCTTTGGAAAGGAGAGCATACGAGAACCTCAGTATCTGCAAAACAAAGTTCTCACCAACACCCAAGTTCCAACATAAGCACATGTGTGAAACGAATAAATAATAATCAATAAATGAAATGACTCTACAACGAATTATATACATAAATGCAATAATGACAAAATTGAAAGAATCAAAGGAGAAAAGTTAGAGATACGTTACATAGGGTGCCCCTTTGGACACCAAATGGCTCATCATTTGAAAACAGCTTGAGGGTTCACCATCCAAATGGCTAAGGTGGAAAGAATTAGGACCGGCCATGCCATGGATGAAATAAGACTTTAGATGTCTGAAAAATCCATGTCCGGGATGACTAGTTGAAGATCATTTTCCAAGTTTTATCAACTTGGAGTTTTTCTTGAGAATAGACCACCCGAGAAACATCTGTCTTTCTTTATTCAACAAAACTTTGAAGTTTGGCAAACCTTGTAAAATTTTGATAAATTTTTTCATATCACTTTCATGGTGAAGGCCAACCATTGTTCGTAATGATCTGGAATTTGTAAACCGGAGTTGTCTTCCACATTCCCATTATCTTGTATTGAATCATCTGATGGTTGAGAGGTTGGAAGTGGAACTGTCAAGAAAATTGCTTCACTATTTCCATCAAGGTTGTTGAAGATCTTCTCTCAAGAGATGGATTCTTCGGGAGGCGGGTGGGGATTCTAATTATCAGGATATTCAACAACTTCAAAGTCAAATTCCTCCTGATCAACCTGTTATCGCACAATCTGTACTTGCCCAAATCCCAAGGCAAGTGGATGCAAGATTGGCGTAACAGGGAGTGACATATCGCTGTCACCTTAATAGGAAACCCCTTTTTGTTTTAGGAGTACATCAAGATTACCCTAGGGGTGACGTCCCCAGTGACCTAAAGAGTTGATAACTAAGGCAAAGATGCAAGAAAATCCCCCTCTCACTAGTCACTCAGTTCAAAGGTTCTTATGGTCTTTAAGGGATGAAGCAAATGGTAAAATGGAGTGTACCTACCCAGAACAAGACAACAAGAAAATATAGCAGCTTGCAAGTACAAAAATATGATTTTAGTGCTTCTTAAGACCATGAACCTTCAAAAAATAGGCTAGCTGATGTATACAATATCAATGATCTTTAATTAATTTTAGGTCATAAAAAGGCCGACCTGGCCAAATCACATTAAAAATACAGTTTTTACATAAAAGAAAGTAATTAACCCTTGAAATCATCTCCAAGGGTGACGTCATGCCCTTCTAGGCTGACGTTGAGCTCCTAGGGCGGTGTTGACCACCTATTCAACTAGGGGGTCAACTCCATGTACCATGAAGATATGCATCTAACAGTGCTACCAAGTTGAAGACTTGTTGGTTCTACAAGGCAGTTTTGGCCTTCAGCATTTTGTTGTATTTGGAATTTCCCCTCCACTGCGTGGGATAATAATGTAATAGGTCTACATGGATCATAATTTAAGTCAGTTGCTTAGGACTTTATCATTAGAGGAGTCTCTTTCACTAAGTGGTTTTTCTTCTCAGGTTATTAATTTGGCCTAACCAGCCTTATTAATTTCCCTTGAGTTTTTCACTTCCACAATAATATCTCCAAAGTGGTGAAAGGCGTTCTAATGGTCAAGCCCTATGTAAATAAGGTCTAGGAGTGTTGTAAATGACCATGTAATACATCTCAAAAAGTTTGGCGGAATTCCATCAAGTCTAGATAGGTTTTTTTTAATTAATTAAAATTTCTTAAGGTTGGGTGATATTAATTAATTAATTTTAATTGTTTTTTATGTAAAGTGTAAATAAGTGGTCCTTGGGTATTTTGTATAGGGGTATGAGTACTCAAATCAAATGGTTCATACACCCCTACACCTTTGGACCAAGTCTTAGCTCATTTGGACAAGTTTTGTTAGGCCATTGTCCAAAAAGAGTCGAAGTCGGTCAAAAATCAGCATGTAATTGGCTTAATTAAATTAGCCAAATTTTGTAAAAGTCATGAAAGTCATGAGAGAGTGTGGGAGAAGTGTCTCAAATCCTTCTCCTAAGTTGGGAAAATCATTTCCAACTTAGAAAGGCCCTTTTAGCCTAACCCACATTGACCATCCTCKTAGAAGAGGGGTGCCCCCCCTCTTGCTCAATTTCTCATAAAAAWTAAATTAAACCATGGGGACCCCCAATACTTTGCAAAAGTTCCCCACTTGACCCCACATGAGTTTTAATTAATAGGGAAAGGGGTTTCCCCCTTCCCAACTCACCCCTCATCCTCCCAATTGCTCKCTTGCCCTAAAAGTGTGCCCCTCTTGATGTGACCCTCCTCCCTTGGATCGGTCTCACTTGGAGCCCATCCAAGTGGGCTCCCTCCTCCTCCTTTMCTATAAATTGAGGCCTCCTCCATTCATTTTCCCATCTCTTCTCATCACAAGTCTATTATGCCAAATTTCTTCCTTTCCTCTCCCTCACTCTCTCATGCTCTCATGTGCTCTCTCATGTSTAAATCTTGCTACAAGTATTTGTAGCAACATTTTGGTGGATAATAAAGGAAGCTTTGGAGAATTTTTGGTGTGCATTGGGAGTCTTCTTGGTGTCTCCATTGTGAGTTGTTAAGGTGATATCTTACCATTTAGTTTCATATTTTGCTTTCACTAGTTTAAATTTGGAGACCCAAGCAAAGTATTTTGTTTGGGTGCTATTGGTAGTAGTATTGCTATCTATTTTGTGATAGTTTCTTAGCAAGTTTTCAAAGTATTTTGCAAGCTTCTTTGAATGCTCTCACCTCCATTTTCTTGTGTAGCAAAGGGAAAGCTTACTTGGGATTCACTAAGGAATTGAAGGATTGGCTTTAGAGTGGAAAGTCAATTCTTTTAATCATTCCAAAGTTTCTATGATTATTTAATATTCTCTTCCTCCTCTCTTTCACTTTAAATCTTGTTATGAAATAGATGCTAAAAGTTTCATTATTATACTCAAATTTTCCTTTTAAATTTATGTATCATTGGGCTAACACAAGATTAACAAATTTCATGGTTTTGTAGCATTTTTGGATATATCCTTTGACATATTTTATGCAGATTTTTAGCATCAAAGAAGAGTTTGCTACAAGTGTTTTAGCCCCAAAGGCCTCCAAAAGCCATTTCCAAGTTGAGACATCAAGTCCTCTTCCCTCCTACTCTTCTAATTAATTGTAAGCCACCCTTGAGAGTCTCTTGGGTGTGTCTTCTTGTTAATTTATATAAAAAATCTGATATTGTAATAGAGTAGATTTGTTTTCTTGTTCTTTATTTTTACACGCATCTTCGCCAAAAGGTAGGCATTGTGCCTCCACTTGAGCCATTGTGTGGTTTGCATTTTATTTCCAAGCATTTTTCTTTTTTTTTAAGTACCCACTTTGGCCCAAAAGGCAGGCATTGTGCCTCCACATGTGCCATAGTTGTGGTAGTTTTGCTTTCATATTATTTCAATTCTTTCAAGCAATTTAATTTTTTAATTATTTATCTACACCCACATTGGTCAAAAGGTAGGCATTGTGCCTCCACATGACCGTAGTTGTGAGGTGATAATTTCATTTATTTTGTAAAACAATCTACAAACTAATTTCATTTATTGTTTAAAATAAACTAATAAAACTTTTCAATTAATTTATTTTGCCCCACCTTGCAAGAGACTGGCCCCTAGACATTCCTTGCAATAACGGAAGTCTTATTTTAATTTAAAATCAATGCTCAAGTAATCTTTGTGTTCCGAACGTTTGCCCTGTATTCTCTTCCCTTGCCACTTAGTTGGATCCTGGGTGACAAGAAAGGGCAAAGGTTGGACGTAGTAATTAGGCATCCAACCATTTATTGTTTTTACACCATAAAATCGAAGACTTGGAAAGAAGCTCGGGGTGCTAGGTCAGGGATGATCTCACGGCAGGATGATCTCACAGCACTAGGTGTCCCCCAGGTGGAGTACCCTGTTCTTTGGATTTGACCTGTGGGGCTAGGGTAGGCCTTGTTGCCATACTTCTTGAGCACCCAGCACTTCCTTTTGGTTAAAACAATAACGGTTTTGGGGTAGTCATATAGTCTAGGATACAATCTATCACATTTAATCACCCTAATCAAAGTGACACATAAAATATATTAAAATCAAGCGACACACGTTTCACAACATTTGCAATCTAGTTTTCAAGGCAATCTCACAACATAGCATTTCAAGTTCATTTTCAAGCAATCTCATAGTTGTGGTATTTATATTTCAAGCAAGTTATCATTTCAAGTTTTACAATCACATTTAAGGCAATTTACTTTTCAATCTTGACATTGCAAGCAATTTCACTTTTCAAGCAACATCGACATTGTGATATCTCATGTGATTGGTCTAATTTCTATTTGTCTTTGTATGTTTGCTATATCATTATTTTTACAAAGTCTTATGTATGATATATTTCATTATTTCATTTTATGAGTTGAATGTTTCTTATCCTAAATATTATTTAGTTCATCTTATGTATATTGTGCAATTATCCAACTTATCTTGTTCATTTTAAGCTATCTTTCAAATATTCAATTTGTATATTTCATTTTGTATATCTCAATTGTAACGTAATTCTTGTTGTATCCTATCTCATTATTTATTTCTTGTATAAGTTGTATTTAGTTTTTTCTTGTATAATCTAATTGACCCCTTGCCCAACCTTAGGCACTAGTCATAGTTGACTTAGGGAAAGGTTTGATTCTCACTAAACGATTTGCATTTGCATTGTTGCTTGGCATATAAGGCTAGATTCCCCTCACCTTTAATAAACTAAAATTAACTCCTAGAATTCATATAATAATTCATCTAGTAATTAGGGTCTACCCCCCTTAGCTTCCCTAGGAGTAAGCCTAGACGGAAGAGGTTCAAGTCAAAGTGGCAGTGTGGGCTTTGAACCTAGGCATTATGCCTCTAAGGACACACTAAGTGAGCAGGACTTAGCTCACGTTTGCAAGTGTGTATAAGGACGGCAACAGGTGGAACGTTGGGCCCCATATACAGAACGTTTGGCCTCCAAAGGCCCTGGATGATGCCACACGTGCCAACCAGCACACAACTGCCCTCGTAAATGAAAACCCTAGCTTTGGATGACGTCCAGGGTCATAATGATGACGCCATGGGCTCTCAAGGGTCAACGTCTAGGTGGAAGAGCAAGATCCCCCTTGCTACGATTGTCGGAGTGTCTCTAAGGGCAACATCCTTCTTTCTTCCTGGTGCAAGTCTCTGATGTTTCCCAGCCCCTAGTTGCGGTCACAACATCCATCTGTGGGCTTTCAACCCCATGGAGGTCCGAGCTAATCATTCCCCCACATGTACTGTTAGCTCTTTAGCTCGGGAGGTACTCTGCATATTTTGTCTTGTATGCGGATGTTACCTTATGTTTACACTACCAGGCACTTAACTTTGTAATAGGTTTTTATAAATTTGTAAAGTGGTTCTTTTATTAAAGTGACTTTCTAATAAAGTGTACATTCTAATTTTAAAGTGACTTTATTTTCATAAAGCACTTAAGTAATAAAGTGAAATCACTTTAATATTTCAAGTGATTCATTTTGGAGGGAATGGATCATGACCCTTGATCTTGAAAAAGGCAAGATCTAATCTTGGCCTTTGGATTTAGGGTTGGGGAAGGTGAAAAGACACTTTGGAGGGAATATGTCATTTTCAGATTTATAAGAGAATGCATTGGGTAGTGTGCAAGACACATTGAGAGGAGGAGCAAGAGAGATTTTCGAGTAGGCTTGAGAGAGGAAATTTAGGGCAACATTGTGGGCACATTTCCCAAGAAAAAGTCGGCACAAATCCCAAGGAAGATATTTGTTTTGTTGCTAGGTCGTTTTTCTGCTGTGGGAGGCCGTACTGTACGGATCCATACAGTTCGTACAACAAGTGAGTGGGAACGAAAATCGAGGCAATTTTTGGCATGTTTTTCGAGATAGATTTCAGACTTTTGGTTGTTGTTTATGGGCCATACGAAACAGTCCGTACAGATGACTGTTGGCACGGATTTTGAGATACAAAATAGGTCGTACAACAGTACGGATTTGGCATGAAAATCGAGGCAGATTTTGGGACTGTTTTAGTGTGATGTAAGTGGATTTTTCTTGGCTGGAAATTGTGATTTTGTTGCTATTATGTAATTTCTTGAAGCTGAATAATAAGATCTCTCTCTCTCTCGTTGGGTTTCCCCACATTGGGGTTTTCCCTGACATTTGCCTAAATTTCTGAGTTTTATGGGTTGTTGTCCATTGTGTTTATTTCCGTTGCATATTTAATTAGCAATGTGTATTTATGCTTATGGTAATTTCTGAATGTGGGTTTGAGGCATTTATGAAGTTCATGCAAGACAGTTATCTCTAGGTTGCTAAGTGTTGGACAGAAATTTCAGTTTGCTGATTTTTGTCATTAAAAATCTACATGGTATAAAAGCTTTGTCTCGGAGTGATAGTGGGCAGTGTGATTTTTGGGCAAAAGGGTGTGATTGTTTTCCTTGAGTTGTGACAGGGAATATGGCTGCAAGCATTAGATATAAGGATCGGTTGGATGGCATTTCCAACTATTTGCAGTGGAAGGTCCGATTGTCAGTTGTTCTCAAGAAGAACAAAATTTATAACTATGTCAACTCTGTTGTGGTAGCTCCTGCAGCAGATCCTATTGCTTTGGACTTGCATGAGGTCAAGGAAGCCAAGGCTCAGAGGATTATTCTGGATGGGGTGAAGGATCACCTTATCCCTCACTTGGCTGAAAAAAAAACTGCCAAGGAGATGTGGGATGCACTTAAGAACTTGTTTGAGGCGAATAACGAGAACCGGAAGATGGCCTTGAAGGCTAAGTTGCATGATACCAAGATGGGTAAGGAGGAGAGTGTTTCTTCTTATCTTACCCGAGTGGCTCAAGTAAAAGATGAGCTAGTTGTTGTTGGAGAGGTCATTATGGATTCTAAGTTGGTGAGGATAGCCTTAAATGGCTTCACCAAAGAATGGGAAGTCTTCGTGAAGTGCGTGGTGGGACGTGAGCATCTACCAGATTGGAGCAGACTGTGGGATGATTTCACTCAGGAGGATATCCGGGAAAGATCTCAGAGTAGCGAACAAAAGACAGACGGAGTTGATGAGAATGTTGCTCTTACTGCAAAGAGCAAGAAGAAAAGAAGTTCCGAAAGGGACTTGAGTAAAGTCAGATGCTATTGATGTAACCAGTTGGGGCACCTTGCCTCTCGTTGTTCTGAGAGGAAGAAGAAGATGAAACCAGAGGGGCCTGAGACCACTGCTACAGCAGCCATGGAGGACTTTGCTTCAAAGTACGATATGGAATTTTCTTTGGTTAACTTTGTTTCCAGTGTCGGCAGCAGAGGATTTGGAGGTGATATCAGATGGATTTTGGATAGTGGAGCCTCTTGCCACATGACGGGAATCTTGCGAGTATTCCTAGATTTCACAGAGATTGGTCTTGGCCGACAGGTGGTAAATGAAGGTGGTATGGCGAAAGTTGTACTTGGAGTTGGGAATGTTAGATTCCAACTCGAGTTTGTGGGACTCTTGGAGCTTGATGGAGTTCTCTTTGTTCTAGGGTTGAGGGTTAACTTGTTCTTAGTGTCAACCTTGGAGGATGTAGGATATTGCATATTGTTCAAGAGGGAACATGTATTTATCTACAGGGAGGGAGTGGACCCAGTGGAGCTGCAATTGATCGGTAACCGGGTGGACAGGTTGTATATGTTGACAGGGCAACCTTCAGTGTATGATTCAGCATCGGATGAGGAGCGTGAGGAGGCTTCTCAAACTGCGGTGGCGCCAAGGATTCGGTCTTGCATTCTGAGAGAAGAGAGCAAGTCTCTTTTGAGCACTGGTAGAAGGCTCAACCAGGTTGATCAAACCAATGCTCAGGATGAAGTGAGCTAAGGGTTCCAGGATGTTACCAGGAGAAGATCTTCTAGTTCGAGTTTTGTGCAGGTGTTGAGGATGGCTTCAGGTTCAGAGGGAGCTCCTACATAGCACAGTGTGATGGGACCAGATGATGGCGGTGGCAGCGACTACATCCCTCACTAAGAGAAGGTGTTAGATTTTTAGCTCGGGGGGTACTCCGCATATTTTGTCTTGTATGCAGATGTTACCTTATGTTTACACTACCAGGCACTTAACTTTGTAATAGGTTTTTATAAAGTTGTAAAGTGGTTCTTTTATTAAAGTGACTTTTTAATAAAGTGTACCTTCTAATTTTAAAGTGACTTTATTTTCATAAAGCACTAATGTAATAAAGTGAAATCACTTTAATATTTCAAGTGATTCATTTTGGAGGGAATGGATCATGACCCTTGATCTTGAAAAAGGCAAGATCTAATCTTCGCCTTTGGATTTAGGGTTAGGGAAGGTGAAAAGACACTTTGGGGGGAAAATGTCATTTTCAGATTTATAAAAGAATGCATTGTGTAGTGTGCAAGACACATTCAAAGGAGCAAGAGAGATTTTCGACTAGGCTTGAGAGAGGAAATTTAGGGCCGCGTTGTGGCCACATTTCTCAAGAAAAAGTGGGCACAAATCCCAAGGAAGATATTTGTTTTGTTGTTGGGTCATTTTTCTGTTGTGGGAGGCCGTACTATACGGATATGTATAGTCCGTACAGCAAGTGAGAGTGGGCACGGAAATCGAGGCAGTCTTTGGCCCATTTTTCGAAGCAGATTTCTAACTTTTGGTTGTTGTTTATGGGTCGTACGAAACAGTCCATACCATTGACTATTGGCACGGATTTCGAGGTACAGAACATGTACAGCAGTACGGATTTGGCACAAAAATCGAGGCAGGTTTTGGGACTGTTTTATTGTGATGTAAGTGGATTTTTCTTGGCTGGAAATTGTGATTTTGTTGTTGTTATGTAATTTTCTGAAGCTGAATAATAAGATCTCTCTTTCTCTCATTGGGTTTCCCCACATTGGGGTTTTCCCTGGCATTTGCCTAAATTTCTGAGTTTTATGGGTTGTTGTCCATTGTGTTTATTTCCGCTGCATATTTTCTTAGCAATGTGTATTTCTACTTATGGTAATTTCTGAATGTGGGTTTGAGGCAATTATGAAGTTCATGCAAGACAGTTATCTCTAGGTTGCTAAGTGTTTGACAGAAATTTCAGTTTGCTGATTTTTGTCATTAATAATCTACATGTACCTGTCCATCAGGCAAAGTCTTGCAGCAACAACAAGCATGCCCTCTAGGGGTTCATAAGTCACAGGGATCATAGAATGTAAATCACATCTAATAATAAAAGTACCCAAACATGTGCATCAAACCCCCTTTTACCCAGAGAAATGCTCAAAGACGTTATGCAGTTTAACAAGTCAGGTTTGGAGAAGGTCTCAAGGTGTCCAATTAGGCTAATCCAAACTAAGTTTGGGGTGTTTATGAGGTGAGAACCAATTTAGGTCATGCAAGTGTATGTGAGGTGGCATGGGGTAGGTGTTTGGGCATGGGGTGCAGTGATGACAGGGAAATGTAGATCTTACCTGTGGGTGCCTTTGTAGAGGGCGAGTTGCACCTTGTCATAGATGCCATTCTATCCTAGCCCATTCAATGCCTTTTATTCTTAGCTTTATTTCTCTTGAACCTTTTTTCTTTTATGCTTCAAGGGAAGAGTTGAGGGACACTGTCTTGGTTTGGTGACCAGAGGTGATAGCATTACCCACAAGCATTTCACGGAGATGAGAAGGATGGCTCGTGATGATACCCCCTCTCTCTTGGCAATGCCACCAAAAAGCCACTACCCTGGTTTGCTGACCAGATAGATGGTAGTGTCATACCGCTACATGCCCATGGTCATAATAGATCGACACATGATGAGACCTCCCATCCACCAACTAATACCTTGAGTGTTTATTTATCTTACAAGTTCCCTTTTCTTACTATGAAGCTTTTTACTGCTTTCTCGAGAATCCCTGGGCGAAGCATCTCAAAGGTTCCTTCTTTGGCTTTTAACTTTTGCCAACTACTTTTAGCCCCTAGGCCTTTAGCCCCTTTTTCCCACAAGGCAAGGTACAACCCTTCCTAGTGTGGAGAACCCAATGCTCGTACAAAGGTAGGGGAAAAATGAGAGGAGTAAAGATAGAAAGTGGTAAGTATGGAGGGAATGGACGATGACCTTTCATAGACCCACCCAGTGGCAACCCATCCTAAAGGCAGATCAACTTACTAGGGCATCACGTCACCCTTCTAGGTATGAACAAGTTAAAGAGCATAATTTCCAAACAAACGTTATGAAATGAAGGAGAATTCACTGCAACATATTCAAGTGCTTCAATAATCAGAGTGACACATGCCATGATACCCGAACTCGTTACTTCATGAAGCAAGACTTACTGCTACTTCGGGACTAGGCCAGTGGGATGGATACTGTTGCTATTGATAAATGGGTTGCAATGAAGATAAGAGGGGCCCTCCGGGGCCATGCTCAAGTCATCCGGCTCCTGACACTTTATGTCTAGGACCTGTGGGCTTCGAGACATGATCTCCTTAGTTATCCCTAGGATAGGGGATAACACAACTAATGACTCATCCTCAATCTCTTCCGGAATTTCCAAATGAAATTCCTCTTCATGTTCTTTGTGAAGTTCTAGCTCTATAAGATCTGAATATCCAATGTAATTACTTGCACTGGCAAGGTAAGCTTCCATGACTTTTAACTGTTCTACACAAATGAACTCTATGGCTTTAATAACCTTTGTTAATTCCTTGATGGGAACAGCTGAAACATTTATCTTAATATCTGAATGGACTGTTTTTATATATGGAGGTTTCTTCTCCTTCCATTTTTCCATAAAAGCATCAATCAATTCATTGTAAGTTTTAACACGTTTATCCTTAAGTTATGTAAACCAATCAAGATCATCATCATCAAAAGACAAGATAAATAATTTCATTCCCACATCATCATGTAAGGCATTGCAACACCATTTATAATAGCAATGGGAAACCTTGATAACGCAACCTCTAGCATTAACAAAATTCCTTCAAAAACAAGGCAAGTTTTGTAAAACTTTTTCTGGAATCACATGTGGATAACCACTTATTGCAGAAAAATCAATAGGTTTATAAAGATCATCCATTTTCAATCTAGATTCATTAAACAAAAAGCAAAAAGAAAAAAAAAGAATACTAGAAATGGACTGGGACCCAAAAATTATTAAGGATCCTACGAGAAGAAAGTTTGCCTAACCTCCTCTAAAAACCCTTTCAGGTTCAAGGATGAAGCTACGCAAACAGTGAGTTCCTTCTTGAAGAATACTTTGTCAAATTATTTTGAAGTGGAGTCGCCAGATGATCAAGTTTATTCTAAACAAACAAGAAGCATCAAACAAAGCAAAAAACAAAAATCCGTACTCTGGGAATAGAGAGATTTTTCCACAGCAACGGAGCCAAAGATGTTGCCACCTAATACACACCTACAAACATGGAGAAGTCTCCAACCCACTTGGTTTGTCCTTGGATGCACAAACCTGAGTCTAGATTGAGGTGACAGTGGGTCTAGACTCAAGTTTGTGCCTCCAAGGACACACCAAGTGGGTTAGTGACTTCTCCACGTTTGTGGGTGTGTATTAGGTGGCAACAGGAACCAAGCATGTAGTACGAGGATCTAGTACGGTATCATTCAGGCGAGAGTTAGGAGAGGTGATGAGAGTGTTGATGTGTTATGGGTGCCAAAGCTTAGGAGGAGTGTTCTCTCAGTCTCAAAGATTGAAAAGAAGGGCTACCACATATTGTTTCGAGAAGAACAGGTGTTGTTTGTGCCCAGACAATCTAGCTTCAGATTAGTAGTGGTTCTTGGAGTTAGAAGGGGCAACCTATATAGGTTGAGGGGCTAGCCTATGCGTGTTGTGGCCAAGAAGAGCAGAGAGACAAATGACGAGGAGCAGGTAGTTCCACCAGTGGTGAGGCAGGTGGCCCCACCAGTAGTGTCATCTTAGAAGAAGCCAAAGTTCAAAGAGAGTCAACCCTCAAGATCAAGTAGGGAGGAGCAACCTCCCAAGACGATTCAGAGGAGATTAGACCTTAGAGGAGGCCATCAAGTTCAGAGGGAGCAGATGGCTCCAAATATTGTACAGACTCAAAGGGAGTCAGGTTTCAAAGGGAGCATGCGGACTCAAAGTGAGCCTGATCTCAAAGAGAATCAATTGACTCAGAGGGAGTTTGACTTCGAAGGGAGACAGGAGACTCAGACGGAGTCAGGAGGCTCAAAGAGAGGCATCTTCCAGGACTGACAGATAGGTGTCATGGGTTGAGGAGGCCAGACAGGAGGTTTAGGGACAAGAGGCTTCCAGGACATGTGAGACCTCCATGGAGGATCCTGTTGATTCAGTAGGTTTTTCTACAGTGACATAGGAGGCAGCTAGCCAAGAAGAATGGGGAGCAGGATACGCTTCAATCACAAAGGGAGCAGTCAATGAGGAAGATTGGACAGCATTTTTTGCTTCGATGGTCGAGGATGCAGTGAATCGGGAGGACTCGACACTAAGATTTGCTTCGATAGTAGTCAATCAGGAGGACTAGAGTGCAGCTATGGCAGAAGATTGAGTACAAGAGAAAAACTCACTCCCAGGATGTGAGAGAGAGCTACATCTAGTATTGGAGGTACATCCAAATGTTGGAGGATGGGATACCTCCCTTGCTAAGAGAGAGTGTTGATTTTTGTAGCTTTGGGAGGTATTCCCACAAGAGGTCAAGGTATCATGCATGTGAGAATCATCGTTGGCACCAAATTAGCCTTTTATTTCAGTGAAATCGACACGAGAATGAGGCCAGACCCTCATGGGCAAGTTGATGGGCTTTGTGGGCTTGCACACCCACAAAAGGAGAACAAAATATTCTTATTAATTGTTGAGTTTAGGAAGGGCTCCTAAACTCACTCATTGGACTTGTATATAAAGGAGAGAGGTCATTGTGGCATTGCATCATTGTGAAAGGATAGAGTTAGCATAAGTGAGGCTGCACTGGTGCTAGGTGACTCAATGTTTTCAGCAAAGGAAAATTTTGCATGATGGCAAATATGGCCTACGGTTGAGGACACTATTTTTTGTTCTTGGTAGAGAAAAGCATACTACACATGTGGGAGAAAGACGCAGTTGTAGAAGGAAGAAACTGTACAAGTGGAACAAGATGTATGGAAGGATCTGTACAGGTTTGTGTGCATGTGGGCGGGTTTCAGTGGGAACAGTCGCATACATACGCGGGTTGCAGTGGAAACAGTCACGTACATCCGTACAACGCTCTTCCTAGGGAGGTACAAGTTCATACAAGGCTGACAAGTGACATCAGCAGGTCGTACAAGTGGACTGTAGCAGATTTGTGGGCAGAAGATATTTCCAGGATATTTGTTCAGGTTTGGCTTTTTTATTTGTACGGTTATTGGAGGACAAGGTTGTCCTCAGATTTTGGTGATATTTGTATTGGCTCAGAGGACAAGGTTGTCCTCAGATTTGGTGATATTGTATTGGTTGGGAGAGTTGGTTTTGCCCTCAGGATTTTTGAATTTGATAAGGTTACAAGAACAGTCATATTGTGTCTCATATGTGTTGATGATTCATCTCTAATCTTTTGTGTTTTCGTTGCATGTAATTTCAGTCAATAATTTTCAGTGTAAAATTGTTCAATGATAACAGCTAGGGTTTTAATGTTAGATCACTAGGAAGCAATTTTCAGATCTAAAAATTAGTCACTTAAAAGTGTATGTAAAAATTGACATAGGACACTCCTAAATATCGTTTGTTCCATGATGTCTTTCAAGAATGTTAAATTGATGTTTTGGGCTAATGCAATTCTACGTGCAGTTTATGTAAAAAATAGATGTCCATCTCATGCTCTTAAAAACAAGACTCCATATGAAATGTGGTATGGCCAAATTCTTTCGGTGAGGCATCTCAGAATCTTTGGTTCCACCTGCTATGCATTGATTCCTAAGGAGCAAAGAAGCAAGCATGATGCAAGGAGTCGGAAGTGCATCTTCTTGGGGTATGTTATCGCGCAATTTGTACTTGTCCAAAAGGCAAAGGCTAAAGGAGAGCAAATTGGCGTAACAGGAGGTTGTCCTATCACTGTAACCTTAATAAGTGTTGAATTTTCACTATGCTAGGCTCAAGCATGAGGTTTATTTAATTTTGCATGTACTTGAACCATAAACAAATGTAGCTACACCATACACAAGTGTTGCAATAACCAAGATCACGAGAAGAATTAGAATGCACAAGAACACAAGAAATATCCTGGGAAACCCTTCTACACAAGGGAAGAAAACCCAACAATCCTTTGTTATATTCTCAAGAGAAGATTCCCCAGCCATAAACCCTAATGCACACAAGAGGGTGCTTCTGCAACCTTGAAACTAGCACCCAAGATAGGTGCGCACTTCAGCCTTAAATGTAGGTCTGAAATTTCCAAGTGATATGTGACAAGTGTGTTTTCTCAATGGGGAAATCACCTTTATTTATACAAGACCAGACACAACAAAAGGTGTGTCTATTGACACAACAAGGCCGACCTCAATAACTCGGAAATATAATTAGTTATTACAATAAACCTTAATTATCTTTCACATATTATGGGGCCGACTTGTACCCTTTACATCAAAATTAGGGTTACAAGTAAATCTTGCACTTAGACAATATAACAAGGGATCCACACGTCCACTAGTGCTCAACCACTAGGGACACGTCCACCTGTGCTTAGCCACAGGGACGTCATACTCAACAGATCTCTATCTCAACTGAGTCCACGGGAGAATCATCCGGAGTACCACATCGACTCAACCCTCACACAGAGGAGAACGATACACCCATCACATGGGCACACCCAACACTGGGGGACGACTCAACTCTCACATAGAGGAGAACGATGCACCCCATCACATGGGCATACCCAACATTGGGCTCTCTCACAGATCGACTCAACTCAGTCACAAAGGAGAACGTATCCTGGAGAATGTCACACGACGTTGCAATCATCAACAATAAGACACCTCTTTCTATTTAGGGGTGAAGCCCAGGGGAGACATCCCCGGTGACTTGGGGGTTTGAGAAGGCAAAGGTATCAAGAAAAGTTGTCCCCCCTCACAAGTCACACTGATCAGAAAGTCCCAAAGGTTTAACAAAATGAAGCAATGATATGCTTTAAATGTACCTTCCCAGAACAAGACAACAAGAAAACACTATTTTTTGCAAGTACAATTGATGTTAGTGCTTCAAAAAACCTTTGGGACTTTCTAATCGGTCTGACTTGTGAGGGGGGATAACTTTTCTTGATACCTCAACCTTTGCCTTCTCAAACCCCCAGGTCACTGGGGACGTCTCCCCTTGGCTTCACCACTAAATAGAAAGAGGTGTCTTATTAAGGTGACAGTGATAGGACAACCTCCTGTTACGCCAATTTGCTCTCCTTTAGCCTTTCCCTTTTGGACAAGTACAAATTGCGCGATAACATGTTGGCGCCATTGTCAAGGAACATTGAGTCAATTCTCCTCAAAGACGACACTTTTCGGTAAGCCTTTCCTCAAAAGCCTTTTACTTTGCAAAGCTTACCTGGCGACTCCACTGAGGGTGATCTCCTCATCCCTTTGATAATCTCAAAAAA
>ML783397.1:301795-325125 GCA_009831015.1 Picea engelmannii | reverse complement strand
GGACAACCCCCCTTGGCTTCCCTAGGAGTAAGCCTAGACGGAAGAGGTTCCAGTCAAGGTGACAGTGTGGACTGAGAACCTAGACATTGTGTCTCCGAGGACACACTAAGTGAGCAGGACTTAGCTCACGTTAGCAAGTGTGTCTAAGGACGGCAACAAACCCCATAAAAAATCCAGTCCCTAGAGGAATAACTTCTTTAGAAAAGATCTTTGACAGGCATGACATGCATAAAAAGAAAAAAGAAGTAATAAAGCATGGCAGTTACATTGAAATAAACATTGGGACAGAGGAATTCCCAAGGCTCATAAAAATCGAAAAAGGTACTTCTCAAAAGGAAAGAAAGGAATTAATAAGTCTTGTCCATGAGTATAGGGATGTAGTTGCATTAACCTATGATGAACTCAAAGCTTATAAAGAGGATGTGTTTCAACATACTATCCCCCTCAAAGAAGACACAAAACCTTTCTGACAAAAACTTAGGCAAATAAATTCTAAGTTAGCACCATTGGTTCAAGTTGAACTCAAAAAGATGTTTGATGCTAGCATCATTGCTCCAACAAGGCATTCCTCATGGTGTTCTAACTTAGTAGTAGTTAGAAAGAAAAATGAAGGATAAGACTATGCATTGACTTTAGAAATCTAAATCTAGCATGCATTAAAGATAACTACCCCCTACCCAACATGGAAACTCTATTACAAAGGGTTACTGGTTCCAAAATAATGTCCATGTTAGATGGCTTCTCTGGTTATAATCAGGTGTTGGTGAGGAAGGAGGATCAAAATAAAACAACCTTCACCACACCATGGGCCACTTTTGAGTACCTAAGAATACCCTTTGGCTTATTAAACGCAGGTGCTACCTTTCAAAGGGCCATGGATTTTGCCTTCAATGAATTAATGGGCAAAATCATTGAAATCTATCAAGATGACTTGACTATTTTCTCAAAGGAAAGATCAGATCATGTGGGTCATCTTAGACAGGTTTTTGAAAGATGTTGGAAATATGGCATCTCCTTGAATCCAGCTAAATCAGTTTTGGGTGTTGATGAAGGCAAGTTGTTAGGTCATATCATTGCAAAGAACGGGGTAAAAATAGAGCTTGAAAGGGTGCAAGCCATACAAGGAGTCCCTTTGCCCAAAACCAAGAAAGCCCTCCAATCTTTCTTTGGTCAGATCAACTTTGTCAGGAGGTTCATCCCGAACCTAGACAAGACCATGATGCCTATCCTCAAACTCTTGAAGAAGGATGTGAATTTTGAGTGGACAGAAGAAGGAAGAAAAGTTTTTAAAAACATTAAGGATGTCAAGTTGAGTGGACAGAAGAAGGAAGAAAAGCTTTTAAAAACGTTGGGCTAGTCAGTGCGGATAGATTAATAGGGAAATCCTTAAGAAGTATTGCTTCAATGGAAACGTAAGAGAGTTTGTGTAAGAAATCTGGTGGGAACTTTGAGATCTAGGTTCTCCCTGTCGGATCTCCCACATTCTCTTGGGCTTATGTGCAAAATCACAGGGACACTCTCCCTGTTGGATATCGGAAAGCTCAACCTACACTCTAGGAATGTTCTTTGCAGGTCCAAATCTACATTAGCTCTCAAACACTTTATTTTTTGCAAATAAAACTTATCTCATTAACCTACTTTCAATGAAGACAATCTAATAAAACACGCGATCAACATCTACCCACGATACGTTTAAGGCACTGGTCTCATTACACATTTTACCAAGCCATTTGCTTCAAGTACTTTTACTTCTCAGTCATTTATATTTAATCTTGAAGTTTTTTCCTTATTAACTTGCATTTGTTATCTTAAGTATCCTTTTAATGCAAGTATTTTTTTATGTATCTTATCGTGGTTGATTGATATTTGCTCTTAGAGTAGATTTACTTTATGTATTGTCTTTTATAAATAAACTCCTAGATTTATTTCTTGTACTTAAATTAGTTCAAGCCTTAGATTATTTTCTTTGGGGACTACCCCCCCTTGGCTTCGCTAGGAGTTGGCCTAGATGGAGGAGTTCAGGATTAGGTGACAGCACCTTAACTCTAACTTTCCCCCAATGACACACCGACTGGATTGAAGATTTATTCCACATTACCCAGGTGTGTTTAAAGGCGGCAACAGGTATCACCGTGGAAAGTCCCTCTACAGTCGCCATCAAACTTCGTCGTAATAAAATTGCTCTATGGTGAAATTGTCATCCACCAGCATTATTACTTTCAAAGGAATCGAATCCAACCATCGTGACCATTCGAGGTTAACGTGGTCTTCCCCCTAAATCACGATTTGAATTAACACATTTAACTTTTTCCAAATCATCGAATTATTATATTGGTTGAGCCCTAATTCAAAGGATTAGAAGTATTTCAAAATAAAATCCAAGGTTCAATTAAAAAGGTTATAAAAGTAATTCTAAAGTTCTTATTCAAAAGTTATAGAGGGTTATTCAAGTTATTTACCAAAGTAAAAAAAAAAAGTTAAATATTAATGGGAAAGTACCTATATATTTTATATCAAGAAGAAGAGAACGAAGTAACTCTAAGAACACACACACACACACATGAAATGCACTATTTATTCTCAAAAAAGAGGGACCTTTACACTTGGTACATCCAATTTAATCATCAAAGAGGTATATAAAAACTTCGCAATAAAGGAATTATTTATCGCAAATTGCGACAAAAAACAAAATGGAGCCAAGTAATGGGGAAAAAAGGAGATTTCATAACACTGTAAGAAAAATTGTTTTACTGCTACTGAAATTCAAAGGGACACTTACAGAAAAAGATATTACTACCTCTATTGCTCCTTCTGCTAATTGTAATTATGTTAGTGTCGAATGTGCTAACCAATTATTGATTCCTGAGTCAAATATAACAAAAAAGATAAACTTGTGGAACAAAAAAGAATATAACATAAGCAATCTACAACTAAACATTGGAGATTAAACCCTTATATCGCAATTCACTGTTAGCTTCTTATTGTGTGATGACAGTGACATTATTTTGGGTTCACCCTCAATGGAAACAATAGGGTCTTTTATCTTAAACGCGAAGAAGAAGCTTTTGACATTCTCCTATAAAAAGAAGAAGCTTTTGACATTCTCCTATAAAAAGAAGAAGATAACATTACAGGACTTTAAATTGGATACAGATCCAGTAACATCAAAAAATCTGAAAGATATCTCAAAGGTTATCCTGCAAGATAATTAGAAGACAGTCCAAAAGGTGCAAAAAGAATTTGACAAGGTTATTTCAGATAAAAACGAAGAAATTTCTCGTTGAAAAGACCACAGTCAAAAACTACTTACACAGATCAAGAAGTTAAATGATAGAAAATAGTAACTCTTGTTCAAAAGTTGGAACAAGAAAATCAAGACCTCGAGAATAAATTATCAGAAAAAGAGGAAGAAAGTTCATGCTTAAAGAACCTTAATCAAAGATTGTTAAAACAAATCAAAGGACTACAAGAGAAGGAAGCATCAAAATCTTCAAATGTAAAAATCCAAGTTGTGGAAAAAGGAACAAATATCACAGCTCAAGAAGGTGAAAAGTCAGTTCAAGAAAAGACATATATGGATGTTGGACTACAAACGATGGAAATTTCATGTGTACTTACCAATAAAAAAACAGCTACTAACAAACCAGTGCATAAAGAAGATAAAACACCAAAAGTAAATGCTAAGATCACTATAGGTACAATAAAAGAAATTCATTCTATGAAGACACCTTATCGACATGCCAATCACAAGAATAGGCACTTTAACCAGTCAAAGTATCAACATCACCCATACCAGAAGCAATCAATCTATTTTTCTAACAATATTGATACCAACATCATTAAGTCTCATAATATCAATTCATATTGGGTATCACATAAGTGCAACATTCCACAAAGAATCGAATTAGGATGGTCAGATCCTTTTACGGTTCAACAATTATGCTCAACACTTAGAAGTTTGCATCATCTCGTATCATTAACCATAGCAGTCTCAAAAGCCAAGAACCGAGAGAAGGCATTACAAGTTAGCGCAAAAACATAAGGCCTTTACATAAGGAAGGAAATGTAACAGACATAAATATAAATATAGAATATAAATATAAATAATCAATAAACAATAATTAATAATGAAGAGACACCTCCTTAATGAAAGGTCACGTCTCTTATGAAAGGGCACCCCTATGTGGGTATATATACGGCACTCATTCTCGGTTGTATATCATACTATTAATACTATTCATTACTCATACATTTCTCATTTTGACCATCAGTGGGAGAATCTRAAGTCTAAGGAGATGATGCTTCCTCTTGCTGAGCTTCTGTTTCCAGGACATCTTCAACCTGATAAGACTTCCAGAAATCTCTTTCTTCTTCAAATTTGACATCCCTTCTCTCCACTGTTTTCCTCGTAGATGGAATGTACACCYTGTAGGCTTTGGATGTTTCACTGTACCCAAGAAGGATCCCCTTTTCTGCCGTGGGATCCAACTTGGTCAGTTTCTCTGCAAGAATATGACAGTAGACAACACACCCAAAGATATGCAGGTSTCTAATSTCGGGTTTCCTCCCTGTTAGCACAAATTTCCACCCTCCAATTGAGTTGATAATTGTGCTAAGACAGCGATGAAAACCTRGCTAATTAAAGGAGTAATGGCCCCAAATTGTCACTRGCCAAACACCTCTCCGTTTGGGCTAGTGCTTGCTAGCCTCGGGGGGGGAGTCCCAGGGCACAATGAAGTGCCTTGCTACTGTCTCTAAYTCTGATTTCTGCGTATAAAACCTACAAAACAGCAAGTTGTTTGTCTCGGACAGCGTGTAAAAGCAGTCCAAAACAATGAGGAAAAACAATCTTCTACGCTTGGAGGGAACCTGCAGGGTTAGCACAATGATAATAGACTGGAAAAAGAAGAGAAAAATTGTTCAAAAGATCGAAATAAATCACAATAAACAGTTCAGAAAATGACAAATCAGATCACAAATTTACCATAGTACCGCCAAGAAGAGAAGTTCAAAGATAAAACACGCACTTCTTTATTGACATGTGAGCCATGTTGCTCAACCTGCTAAAATTAGTAAATTGTGCCACATCATCCTGAAAAAGATCCAAAAGACTATGAATGTCTCAAGGATCAATATTGCACGCTCAGAATCTGAATCTGAGGCCTGGAGCAAAACCTGCTAAAAATAGAAATTCCTTGCATGTCGCCCGAAAAAGTATCATCGAACCTAGAATCATGCAAAGACTCATCCTGTATGCTCAGAACTGCTCCAAACTATCAAGAGACCCACTCAAACCATGTCTCCTAAAAATTAGCAACACCCGGTATGTATACATCTCTCTCAAAAATGCCCGAAAACCAAGTCAACTCTAACTTTGAACCAAACAACCATGTATCGATCATATACCTGCCTCTGAAGGGAACCAACCTCTTGCTCAACACAGGTGCTAAACTCTAGGAGAATCTCAGAATGCCAACCAAAATAATGCATGATGTCTCTTAACCCTCAAGATTTTCAAGGGTAAAAATCTAGGGGTTAACACTCCCGGTGAAGGCTTCTTCTGGAGTTACATTTCCAAGCACTCTGTGAGGACTCTGATTTTGGAGGTAAACTGCAGTATTGCAAGCTTCTGCCCAAAGGAACTTTGGTAGGTCCTGATCATGCAACGTTGCTTTTGCTGCCCCAACAATAGCTCTATTTTTCTCTCAGATACCCCATTTTGTTGAGGGGTATAAGGAACAATTAGCTCCCTCTTAATTCCTGCTCCTGCGCAGAATTTCTTGAAAGCATGAGATGTGTACTCTCTCCTCCATTGTCTGATCTGAGGATTTTTATCTTCTTCTCGGATTGATTCTCGACAAGAACCTTAAAATCTTGAAACTTTCTAAGAACCTCTTCTGAGGTTTTTCTCTTAAGGAAATAGACCCAGGTTTTTCTTGAGAAATCATCTATGAAGCTAATGTAATATTTGTACTTGCCCCCTATAGAAGGAGATGACATGGGACCACAGATATCAGTTTGAATCAAGTCCAAAATTCCTTTGGACCGATGATCACTCTTAGGAAACGAAGCTCTTGTATATTTTCCTAGACCACAACCTTTACATACTTCATGATGATTTGTACTAAAGGGAGGCATCCCTGTCACAATCTTGCCCAAAATCTTAAGGGCACCATGACCAAGATGACCCATCCACCTGTGCCAAAGTTCACAATCTCTACTACCACTGCTACTAGATAGAGCATAATGTGAATCAAACTGAAGCTTGTACAATTTATCCTTTCTTACCCCAATGACTTGCCCAGATCCTTGGCCCATATCCTTAGGCTTGATATAAATCTTTCACTCCTTGAAAGATACTTCATACCCCCTGTCTTCTAAAGCATATATTGAGACAAGAGTTTTCTTTAATCCAGGGACATAAAGAACATCTAACAAGTAGAGAGGATTTCCCGACTCCCTTTCAAACTTTATAGTTCCTATCCCTTTTGGATGGTATGCATAGTCATCTCCAAGAAGGATCTCAAAGTTGAATCCCTTTTCTTCAAGATTCGTGAAATAATGTTTATGTCCTGCCATATGATTGGATGCTCCACTATCAATATACCAAACGTCTTTGGTTTGAGTACTGGACAGACATGCCCTGCAAATGTCTTCTGCCATTCTGGATTGCCTGGCTCTGATACCATGTAAAGTAATATTCTAGGAACGGGACTTATCTACTAGATTAAAGAGAAACCACATGAGAACACAAATTATTTTACCAGCAAAATTCTTCTTATTAATATTTCCGATGCAACACACAGTAATAATACAAGGTAAAGAATCTCTTAACTGAGATCTTAAAATTCAACCCTCCTTGTCATTACTCGGCCCCCTCTATTGTACCTCTATTGTACGCGACGTGTTGTACCTTCTATTGTACGAATTGGGCCGTACCTTTGTTGTATGTATCGGGTCGTAACTCTGTTGTACGGATCGGGCCGTACCTCTATTGTATTGTTGCGGTTAATGACAGTCAATCAATCATAAATCATGGGGTCAAATCCACCTAGTCTCCACCCTTCCATACAATCGCAACTTTTCATAATGGATGCCAAAACTATTAGAATCTGTACATTAATTAATTGAAGAATTAAATCAAACAGATATAAGGTTACCACATTTGGTATTAAAGATAGAAGTAATGATATATAATATTTCTTAAAAGAAAAAGTATTATAGTTTACATAATTTTAAAAAAAAGAATAATATTAAAAAGGGTTTCCTTTTATTAAAAAGGGGTTATATTAAGAAATCATTCAAGAAGGTATAAAAAGGGGCTTTAAGTCCCAATTAAAGGTATCATTTATCGCAAAATTCTGACAAAAGCAAGATGGGGTCCAATAATGAAGAAAAAGGAAGATCTCCATAAACTTTTAAAAAAACTATTTCTGTGTTATTTAGAATCAAAGGAACACTTGCCGAAAGGGATATGATTATCTCTATTGCTCCTACTTAGGATTATAATTATATTAGTACTAAATGTGCTAACCGATTAGTGATTCATGAGTCAAATATCAATTGAAACGATAGATTCAATGGATGAAAAACAAATATGACATAATCAATTTACAACTAAGCATTGGAGACTATACTTTATTATCGCGATTCATAGGTAAATCCTTATTTTGTGATAAGAGTGACATAATTCTAGGTACACCCTGGATGGAAGCACTAGGATCTTTCATCTTAAACACGAAGAAGAAGTTTTTGACATTTTCCTATAAGAAGAGAAAGATAACATTACAAGACACTACATCGGAGCCAGATTCAGTAACACAAGAGAAAACTTTAAAGATATTTCAAAAGTAATACTTCAAGAAAATCAAAAATCAATGCAAAATATGCAAAAAGAAATTGACAAAATTATCACCGATAAAAATAAAGAAATTCCTCAGCTCAAGAATCATAGTCAAAACTTTATCGCCCAGATTAAGATGTTAAAAGGTGAGAAGAAGTCGCAACAAGAAACATTAAACAAACTTACCAGCAAGAAATCGTTGATTGATAAGGAAACAATGATTGATCCCATCAAAATAAAGAAATCGTCCGCTGTAAAAATCCAAGTTGCAGAGAAAAAAACAAATACAAGTCCAATTGAAGTTGGGACAACATCAAATGTTGGAGTACAAATGATGGAAACTCCAAGTGTACTTACTAATAGAAGTTCATCAATTAACAAAGCATCATCAGTGCATGAAGAAAATCGTATACCGAAATTAAACCAAGAAAACGCTACAAGTATGATAAGGGAAAATCATCTTATAAAAACTCCTTATCAACATCTAAATCATAAGAGCGGATATATTAACCAGTTAGAGTATCAATGTCATTCAAGACGAAAACAACTAACTTATCTTTCGAAAAATATTGATATCAGCATGACAACAATTCATCATGGAAGTGCAACGTTCCACAAATGATGGAATTAGGATGATCAGATCCTTTAACGATTTGAAAATTTTGCTCGACACTCTGAGGTTCATATCGTCTCGTATCAACAACTACAACAACTCCAAGAATAGAGAATGATGGGACGACATTACAAGCCAAAGAAAAAGATGTCAAGCCTTTCCATCACTATGCTTTGAGGACAAAGCATTTCAAAAGGGGAAGGCAATGTTATGAACACAAATATATAGAAATAGATATAAATAAATAATAATTAATACATCATAATGAAAAGACATCTCTTATCTAAAGGACGTGTCTCTTAATGAAACGGCACCCCTGCATGGGTATATATAAGGCCCTCATTATCACTTGTAACATCTCATATTATCTATCTATTCTCATAAACATTTATATATATATTATTTATTGTACTTATGGATTTCTTTATATTCCAAATATTTTGGATATTTAATTGGTGAGCCAGATTTGGTTGTCACAGTGACACGCACCTTGGAGCTTGGATGCTTGACTTGAGAATGCTTGGGTTGAGAAGCTTACTTCATGGAGGTTGGTGATGGACCCGAACACATATGTTGAGGAGGGGCATTAGAGTTATGTGACCACAATGGCATATGTGAGAGTAGGATTGGGCACATGAAAGGGCATGTAGCACATAATTAGAGAAGGAGCACCTTGCATAAGGACACTTGTATAGCGAACCAATGTGGAAGAGGGAACATTGGAATAACATATTGTTGCAAAGCGCACCATCTTGGAGGAGGGGCATTGAGGCCAAGATCATGACTTGGAGGGTGTTTCACTTTGGGGGTTGGATAAACTCTACTTTGACACATTTGCATCCTTGTATTATAGAGCGCTCCATATGGGGTTGCCTTGTTTGGCTACTTGTATTGACACGTGTCCTTATTTTGTGTTAGCCTCCCTCACCTACTTGTATATATAAGGGAGGAGAGCGCTCTTGTATTCATTCATTCATCAATGTACTCTTCTTTGTACTTGTTTGGACATATTAGGGTTCATGAGGAAACCCTAGCAACTAGACGCTAGGGTTCATCAAGAAACCCTAGGAGAAGATAAGAGGGGATAGAAATATCTTGGATGTTCTTTGAGAGATTGCTCTTGTTTGATGCTAAGGTTTTCTCTTGTGATGACTAAGGTTTGTGCTCTACATGTAAACCCTAGAGAAGAACATGACGTTGAAGATGATGATGGTTCTTATGGTTGTTGTTGTAGCAATAGGGTTTCTACCCTAGTAGAAGATGTGGAGAATGGAGCTAGCCCCTTTCATGATTTTGGAGCCTCATTCTTTGGGGATGTAAGACTAGGCCAAGATCATGGAGTTCTTGTATTCTTGATGATCCATGGAGCTCTTGATGCTTGTGATGATGCAAGAGTTGAAGACCTACGCTTTGAGGATTCAAACCCTATGATGGACATCTAGATTTGAAGGCTAGCACTAGAGTTGTATGTACTTGGGTGATGCAACATGGCTAGGGTTTGCAAACCCTATGTAAGACAACCATGCTAGTGTTCCCCTAGCGGGTTTCTGGAGACCTTCAAGATTGTACCAGCTTTGTGGTAAAGTTCTGGTATGGACATGTACTTCATTCTTATATATCTATATATATATAATCTGTTTTTAAGGTCACATCCAAGCCAGACACCAATTGGTGTATGAGACCCCCTTGTTTGTGGGACAAGGAACCCTCCTCCGAACAGCGATTTGACTGCTTAAATGTACAGAGGTGTACATACCCTACCCCCCCTCTAGATTTGAACATGTGACCTCCTAAGAGGAAACACATGTTCTTAACCATTAGGCCTATATATATATATATATGAAGTTTTCAGCTGTCCAATACTTGTCTAATTGCACATTTGATTTCCAGTTATCATTGTCTTCATGATTTGATAATTTCCAGCACTTGTATGTCTTGCTGATTTAACATATGTTAAGGTTGAAAACGTTAAGTGATTTGACAAACATTTTGCAAGATAATATGGCAGATTTACTGTTGTAAATTCTGTTGTAATAAAGTGAATTTCAGATTTATCATTATTCTTCACCTATTTGGAGGATGCGTCCCACTTCTTTTGGCTCATCGAGATGGAGATTTGTACATGTGGCATGCCCACTCATATTTTATTACTTGCTGACTTGTTCATTGAGTTAGTTAGACGAATATTATTTGTTTATGCATTCCTACAATAGATCTAGTGTTTTATGATGGAAATTCTTATTTTATTGGAGTAGCGTTTGAGCTCTTCATTTATAAAAGAAGAGCTCTTCCTATTGTAATGGTGGTTGAAAGTTTGTAGAGAGACTTGAGACTATAGCACTTAATTTGAAGGTGCACCGAAGCTTGAGGTTTATGTATTTGGAGTTATATTGCTGAAGTGGAATGCTGCTGTTGTGGCTTCTTCAAGCACAAAAAGAGGGATTGTAACCAGGTAAATTTGTTCTTTGCTTGGTTAAGTTTATGTGCAAATCATATCCATCTAAATGTCCATGCTTGCTGCTGGAAAATGCTAAAGGAATGTCATATTTTGTAATTTGAAATGGCTGGAATTTACTTCTCATTGTAGCAAGCATAACCTCCTGATGCATTGGATTGTCTTCCTTAATTACTATTGCCCCTCAGTTGTAACTACTTCTTGAACCACCCTCTCAGGCGTGTGATGCCCCAGCTTGCAAACTAATGGTTAATGGTAATTCACTTGGCAAACTTGAATTTGATTCTTGTTAATCATACAAATGTTTTGCATACTTTCGTATCTTAAAGCAAAATCGGATTGTTTGATTAACAACATAATCAATCTAAACTAAAGATCACTCTCACTTCTACAACAAGTTAAGCTAGATTGACCTTAGGGATTCCCCCCAGGCTAGGATAGCTCATTCCCTTAGTCTGAAGAGTGGGGCAAGGACACCAAGGTCACAGTGGGTGGTTTGTCTGGTAGTTGCTTCTAGGCTCTCCTGTTGTGGTTAGGACTTTTACATCTAAGAGAGAGTTTGAGCGGTAACAATTAGGATTGTCAAAACCATTTTTTGCATTCTAAAGCAGCCTTAAAACGTTGCTAGAAATTAGTCATTTTGATTTCAGATTACCCTTATCATATGAGAAAAAGAACATCAAAACGTCCTCTTATAGACTCCATTCATCCAAGTAAAGTTCTAGGCACTAGTCTTCCTCTCCAACCTCCTTTAAACCATAACTTTTACCTCATTCTTTGCTGGTTTGAAATTTGAAGTAGATGAATGGTTACATCTGAAGTTAGATTTCATTTCTATCTAAAAATTACATAGAAAAAATATGCGTGTTTCGATCTCATTCTGAAGCCAAAGACCTTCTATTTTGGCCGTCCTAAAACCTGAAAAAAATTACCATTTTATCCATACAGTTCAGATTTGTTTTTAAGCCTAAAACCTTATTGTTATATCATCCTTTCATAGGCTGGTTTGAAATTTGAAGTAGATGAATGGTTACATCTGAAGTTAGATTTCATTTCTTAGGGCCCAAATAGACCAATTTGTTGGAAGCCTAGAGATCTAAAAATTACATAGAAAAATCTGTGTTTCGATCTCATTCTGAAGCCAAAGACCTTCTATTTTGGCCGTACTAGATCTAAAAATTACATAGAAAAAATCGGTGTGTTTCGATCTCATTCTGAAGCCAAAGACCTTCTATTTGGGCCGTACTAAAACCTGAAAGAAATTACCATCTTATCCATACACTTCAGATTTGTTTTTAAGCCTAAAACCTTATTTTATATCATCCTTTCATAGGCTTATTCGAATATATCATAAATCTGGAATGTACAGCAGTAATTAATCAATAAACCAGAATTACACTAAGCATTGGTTAATCCCATTTGATCCATCTTTTCCATCCAAGACTTAGTGTGTAGGGATTACCCCCTTATGTTGGCAAACAACCAACCTAAAAAGTGGGAATTGGTCATTGAAGTGATAGTGGGTGACCCCTCCGAGTTGCCATTAGATAATTGCCTTGTGAATTAGAACTTTGACACTGTAGGTGAAGATCTAAACGGTAACAATAACTTGATCGCATGCATTATTTCTGTGGCACTCGTCATTTCCATAACACAATCCTAACCCACAAATAGATATTTTAATTTTGGTTATTTTGTCTGTAAAGTCTGCCTGGCAAAAGTTGCTTAATATATGGGCCAGAAGTTCTGTTGCCACCAGCGAACTAATTTGCCCATGGGCCACAGAACAAACTCAAGGACATCAGTAATCATAATAAAAGGGACATGCCCATATAATATAGAAGGACAAAAGTAATATATATGGATATGAAGAATGGTGATTACATGATCTTTATACACTGTTGAAGAGATGATCTTTATATATAGTTTAAGGGATGGACCGCAATGAATAGAGGAAAGGGTAATTAATATATAGATAGATAGATGTATGTATGTATGTATGTATGTACATACAACAATTGGGTGTAGCTCGAGTGGTTATGTGGAATAGTTGTTATCCTCCGCACCCGGGTTCAAATCCCACTTTGTGACATGTTTGCTCTTAGTGAGCTGATTGTTGATGAGCTATATATGATCTATCGATAAGTTGTTGACCTGGCCTTGTGGCCTGAAGAATCTAGGGTTTACCCTAGGTACCATCCCTGAAATGAGGGGAAGTGCCCAAGAGGTTTCCCCCAAGATATGTTACCTAGAATATATATATATATATATATATATATATATATATATATATATTGATCTGTAAACTGTCGTGTATATTCCACTGGTACAATTCGTCACAACAGATCATGTATTATACTGAAATCTTTATTATGCAAGTTTATTTCCTTAGATCGCAAATTTGTCAACACTAGCTTATTGTTCAAATTTATGAAAATAATTGAAATACGAAGAAAGAACAAGCAAATGAACACAAAATGTATCCTGGGAAACCTGATACAGGAGAAAACCCAGCTAGAAGGTGAGGCCTATGCTCTGCTCTCTTTTTTTTAGTTATGAAAAGCAAGTACAAAAAAAGGGGCACTCACTATGGAGTTGCATTTGGCGTTGTGGCCTGAATGGCTACTACAAAATCTCTACCTCCTCTGTTATGTTCTCAAAATCCCACTCCTAGATGTTATGCTCAACTATGGAACAATTACAATGCTAGAGAATGGAACCCTTTCTCCTCCTAGCAGCCTAGTATTTAACATAGACTGACAGTTGTCTAGGGTTAGGGTTTTTGCATGTCTCAACCCTCAATTAGTGTTAGGTTTTGGACCTTCAAGAATCTTCTTGAAAGTCCCCACACGTGTGAGTAATGGGGGGTGATGTGGCATCCACTCAACACCATGGTGGTCAACAAGGTAGGTCAACTTACTGGAGGCATAACTTCCCTATATGAGCTCCAATTGAGGTGATTTTTGCACCGTTGGAAAGGGCTTGGTGTGTAGAACAGCATCAAGGGACTGGGAGCTATGCTTTCAAAGTTTTGACCCCAAAAAATGTCGTTTGATGCCTCAAAAAGGCTCTGGAAGGTTCCAGACCCCAAATCTCCAAACTAGGACCTGCCACTGAAATGGACCCTGCAAGCTAATTCCTCCATTGTTTTGACCCAGAAAGTACCAAGATAGATGACAAATTATATACTGATGCAATCGGGATCATATGTGTGTGTGTGCGCGCGTGTGTGACATAAAATTATTATATATTTAACTATGATTTGATTAGGTTCATCACAGTCTAAACGCACCCATATATGAAATTTAAGAATAGTGCTGAAGTTAACGAGTCCTTGTAGCAATGATTTATAACTTATAAGTAAAGGTGAAGCTCGCTCCCTAACAAAGGGCTATTGGACTATTAAAAAAGATAAAAAGGTTTCCTCCTGGTGTATCATATATTAAATTCTGGCCATCACTGATATTTAGTTGCAATGGAAAAGGACTAAACATGTAATCTGCAGCATTTATCATGTTTGTTGTTTAAATATAAACAGAAATACCAATTAACATAATAATTTAATATAAAGATAACAAATTACCTGTTTCTGCAATCCCAATAACATCCCTCTGCTGAAGACCAAGAGGAATAGCAGCCATTTGGATAGGAGATGGTTTTTTGTAACCAGCTTTATACACAGCTTTCAGTAGTTCCGAGGTAAGACTTCCTTCTTCCCAATTGCGCATAGGTCGTGGAATTCGTGAGCCCTTAAACAATATTGAAAAGCCCATATAAACATACCAGATGACAATATTGGCACAATCTCTGTTCATAACCTGTACTCTACTCATTCAAACTCAAAACTATCCTTGATCTCTTTCTATTTCCTGCTAGTATAGCTTTTGTAAGTAAATACAAGGAATTGACTGTCATCAACTATAAAGAATGTGAGTGATGAACTTGCCTTGTAAGAGATGTTGAAATCTTCTCGAAAAATTCGCCAGTCTCTCTCGGTCATTTCTTCAAGCTGAATAATAGTTTCAGCAGTAAGATTTGATGAGCAAGAAAAGAAAAAGACTTCTATGATTAATTATGTCTAACTATCTAAGGATTTATGTTCAACGAGTATTAAATCAAACATGCTGATAGAATTCTTATCTTTACTATTCCATTTTTATCAGGATAAAAATATCAAGAGTATGGAGGAATTCATCAAGCAAACATAAGTTTCCCAACTGAAAGGCATGGGAAATTACATAACAAAGGGAGTGCTACGTCTCTAAAAGAACTCTATATTATAGCATGACTGCTGAACCACTTAGAAGTACCTACCTTTTTCTCTGACCAGTGACGATCGACACGCATATCAAACGTATCATATACATTTGCAGCTTCTTCCCTTTTTTTTTGGGCTGCTGCTTCTTCTGGCTTCTCCTCGACACCCTCTTTAGTCTGCATTCACAACAGCATAGAAGGGGGACTTCTGTTTGGAAAATTACACGATGATGTTTCTATTTCTAAAGCAAACACGTACATCAGTAACAGAACATGATCATAGCTAGTACATACCCGTATTTGTGCCCTCAGGTCCTTCTCATTCTTTGCTGCAAGCTGCAACCAAAAGTGCACCACAATATTATCATGTTTAGATGGAAAACGATAGGAATTTAAAATTGAATGTCAAAAGGGAAACAATGAGACTCTAAAGCTATAATACTAAGCTAAATATTTAAATAGTTGTATTAGTATTCTAATGCAACTTATGAACAGTCTATATATGACAAATCAAATCAAGTTCTGCAGCAACAGTAGCTCAAGTATGATTGTCATGCCCACAGGAGTGTGGTCTAGTGGCAAGCAGCAAGGTAATCGGGCGTATATTAATGCAGAGACCTGGGTTAAAAACCCCAGAGTGGGTGTGGATGAAGCCAGTTGCATATCGTAAGTGACTTTAATGGTATAAATACACATTATATCATGGCAGCTTAGACAAAGAGATTATATAAGAAGTATTTCACAAAAAACAAAAACAAAACATATGATGTCACAAGATGTTAATCAGTAACATATTGTTTTCGTAATATATTTGTATCACAGAAAAAATATTCACATAGCATGAAGAATAATCAGTAACCCCAATCTAGAAAATCAAAAGTATCCCTCTGTTATAATTGGTTTAAAGAAGAAAATCAACATTGCTGAAATAAGAACAAACTCTTATGTGTCATTGGACAGTAGTTGTGTGCTACTACGGTGGTTGTGTACCACTGGCGGTGACTGTGTGTCACTGGACAGTAGTTGTGTGCTACTATGTTGGTTGTGTACCACTGGCGGTGGTTGCATATCACTGGACAGTAGTTGCGTACTACTATAGCGGTGATTGTGTACCACTGGACAGTCGTTGTGTACTGCTATGACAGTAGTTGTGTACGACTATGACTTGACAGCAATTGTGTTCCATTGGATGGCATTGCAGTAGTTGTGTGCTACTAGTTGATTTCCATGGAGACTACTAGACCGCTTGGAAGAAGTTGTGTTCTACTGTTTGATCGCAGCACAGTCAGGAGGACTATGGCAGTAGTTGTGTACTACTAGACTACGGCAGTAGTTGTGTACTACTGGACAGTATGGGTAGATGTGTGCTACTGGATGATTGCAGCATAGCCTTGGAGACTATGACGGATGATTTGAGCTATCGATGGCATGGTAGTAGTTGTGTGCTACTAGTTGATTGTAGAGTAGTCAGTGGACTACTAGATGAAGACGTCGTCGAAAGATACCTCCCTAGCTAAGAGGGAGTGTTGATGTTTTGGTAGCTGTGGGAGTAACTTTCCTCCAGACAACCTTTCTTAGAAGAGAAGAAGATTCCAGAAGTCCAAGGAAGACCATTGAACAGCAGAAGAACACCCCAGAAGAGAAGTCGGCCCACAGGAAAAGAACAAAGTAAAATAAGAATCCCCAGAAGAGAAGTCGGCCCAGGCAAGGTGACTTGAAGATTATAAATAGAGGAGACGTCTTGCTCATTTGACACACAACACACTCACTCTCTCATTGAAGAAGGAAGTGCAAGTCTAAAAAGAAGAAGAAGACGCAATGGAGATTCTTGGTTATTCTTTGCGGTATCTTTTCTCTTGTGCTGTATCTCTCTAAGGAGGTGCGCTATTGTTGTATGGTGTTGCTACTGCAGCTGTGAGCACTAGCTTGTGCACTAGCCTAGTGCTAGGGTTTCTTCTTTGTCTGTAGCTCTTAAGAGCTGGTTCATGGTGGATTGTATTGGACGAAATCTATCTAAGAAACGTTGTTGGGTTTTTTCCCCCATTTGGGGTTGTTTTCCCAAAATAAATCTCGTGTTCTCTTGTATCTTGTTTATGTTGCTCTTATTGTTTAGTACATGATATAAATGCTAATGGAAAGAAGATCTAAATATACTGGTAAACCTAATTGCTCTGTAAAGTTAATGAAAATCTAACACAAGTATGATGATGAAAGAGGTCTTCCTTTAGTTCCTTGGGATGTGTGCATGATGCCCAAGGATGGGGGGGACTTGGTTTGATTGATGTTGCCACTCAAAGCTCCATTATGAATGTCAAGTGGGTGGTGAGGTCTCCAAAAGGAGATGCTTGGCAGGTTCTATTTCAACATAGGATGATGTCAATGCAGCATGTGGGGAAGGTTTGGGGAACTTTTGATTTCTGTGATATCATCTCTTCCCCCTATCTTTTCCAAGTTTTGAGCTCACTCATCTTTAGGAATATCTAGTCCACATGGAGAGAAACGGCAAGATAGATTAGGTCGAACATGGAGGGGAGCAAGGCAAGGCAATTCAAGACCTGCTACATCACTCTATTTGAAGTCGGCAGTCTCAAGGCGATTGTCTTGCTGACTTACCTCGTCTGCAATCTTAGTCATTAAGCAAGAAAGATATCTTCTTTGAAGACTTGTGGGATGTAGCTACTTGGTCTTGGAAACATTGGTGATCTTTGGCTCATGAATATGGCCTCCTCACCCCCAATCAACATTCAGTTATGGAGTTGGTAGGGATCATTCCCCAGCAGTTTAAAATGAACATTGCGATGCCCAAACCTTTTCGAAGAGATTGGGGTCAGAGTTTTGCTAAGCCCTTGTAGTAGTATGATTCTCGTCGGCTTTACTCGTTGTTGCATCTACAATATTCATTGGCACCGGTTCTCAAAGTGAGATGGATGTCGGTTGACACAAAGGATAGGTGGGTGCACAAACTACACAGTGTTTGGTCCATTCCACTGTCTTATAAGCTGCCAGCTTTTGCCTGGCTTGTTATTTATCAGTGACTCCCTTCTAAAGCCAGATTGGAAAGGAGTAGGCTTTCAGACAGACTTTGCCATGTTTGTCATCGTTATGAGACAGTGAAACAAAATTTTTAGGAGTGTCAGTTTGCTCAAAGTTGTTGAGAGTTCATTCAGGTATATTGTGTGGTTCTATTTCAAGGTCGGATTCACTGGCAAGTGGCATTGTTTGGTTATTGCAGCTATCTAGTTCATTCCTACTTCATTGGGGTCTGGTGTAAGTTTGTCCTTGAGACTAAGGTTAGCTCTCTGTCTATATTTTGTGCTATGTGGCGTGATGAGGTACATCAACATTGGTTGGCTAAGGATGCCTTTCTGATTAAGAATGCTCAAGACTTAGGCTCTACAACCTATTCAGACTTTATTTCAGCATTAATAGATGTGTGGAAGAGGATATAAGGTCCATTTTATATATCCTTCCACTTTTGCTTTGTTTTTTCTAAATATTTTTCTGTAAATATAACACGTATTTTGCAACAAAAAATATATATTAGAATGGTCACGTCAACTAATAAGGGTTGGTCAATTGATGTCAGAAACAATGGCAGAAGAACCCTGAGATATCAGATGATTATTTATCAAGACAGTGTGTGACTGATGGTTTCAATTAATAACATGGGCTTCTTTGCTAAAGCCCATCCTGACCTGAAGGCAACTTTAACTTCGGTTTGGTTGATTGAATTTCAACAATTTACCACTATGATTTGACTTTAACCACGGGCGCGACCTGTATGCAGCAATCTCAATATCTCCTTGAAGATTATTATGCCCAAGGCATCTACCTGTTTGGATGACCTAATGATCAATATGTCAACTCCAGTTTCTCTTTCCACTGGTAATTTCTTGTGTGTCTCCACTAGATTATGGTGGAAACAGATTTCGTGATGTTGATGGAAATACAAAAATCTGTCTGAAATTCCTAATTTACAGGGTGAAAATCCTTCAACAAATATTTGTCCAGAATCTCAGTGTGAGATGGAATGCCACAGTGCTATTTCTGAATCAGGTCAAATATCCTTACCAAATCAGCAGCCCCTGTTTATAATACTTATGTGTAGAGTCCTTCGACAACAATAATCGTTTTGTTCTATTGTAACTATATTTAAGTTTGGAAACCGAGCAATCTGCACTAATTAGTTTGAGTAAAGTTTGAGATGGCCACATGCTCAGATGAGAGAAGCTCTAGAAAATGTGTGGCCAAAGGCCGAATCAGAGCACTATCTGCTAGACAGCAACAGAAGCGCGCTGGAAAGGGCTCTAATACCAATGGAATGAAATGAAACAATCTGGCTCATACTCTAAATATCCAAAATAAATAGGCCAGTAACAATAAATCCCATATAGCATAAAATATAATATATTGATAATGAATGAATCAGAAGATACAATGAACCTTGTGACAGTATACTTATATACAATGAATAGCTATGAAGGTGAAGGGTTGTGATCCGTAGTTATTAATTATTATTGTATATTAATTATATGTACATTATGTTTATTACAAGATGCTAGAGTTTTTTTTCTTGGGAACTGAAAGTCAAAGAAGAATCTAAGCCTTTGATGACAGATGGATAACAACACAGAGGAAGTTTCCAACACAATAAGACTGCTCAACCCTCAATAGTGTTCAAAGATTATACGTTTTCCAAAAGTAGTTTTCTATGTTGACAGACTCCATATGTCTTGATAAACAATGTTATATGATAGAACTTAGTACTACATCACACTCTAGAAGCTCTTTGACATATAATAGAGCGATTTTTAGTTCCACTACGCTTTTGCAGTCATCCACAAACATAAATATAAGTTCTTTCTTTCTTTGCTACCTAGAACATTAAATCTAATCTACCAGGCCTGAATTCACATCTCCACTTGTCTAAACAACTACAATCATGTCTAATCCCAAGTTGTATCTTTCAGGGAACCATCACAATCGTTCACAGAAAACTTTGCACATTTAAAAGCTATGGTTTGCACTCATGTTTTGCCTAGAACTCTTAAACAAGTTTTTGCAAAGCATGCTGTGAGTATGCATTTGACATTTTGCATCTTATGACGTTATGCTAGAGTAATTTGGGGACTTGTATTATTTGCACTGTAACTCTAATTCCTCCAAAGACATTTACACATGGTACAGTAGTCCCAGTTAATCAATAACAAGATAATTTACATGAAAATGATGTCTTTATGAGAATCACTCGTAAATATCTTCTATATTGTTATTTATTAGATCTTTATATGAGACCTGAAAATTATAAGCCTATGCTATAAGTTACCAAAACAAAATTATCAACTATAACTGACGTTGCTAGAAAGACAAGTAAATTGCTATAGTAATTTACTTGAATATTTGATGTCTTATTTTCCAAATAGACATCCCCCATTCCAAAGGTAGACACCAAAGTTCTATGTATCCAAGAAGAAAAACATTAGAGATAGGAATCAATTGCAGGATATCCTTGAATCAACACCTTTTTCTGTTCTCTTCGATCCACTCCAGCTCGGAACCCTCGACCAAACAACAGCTGTGCATCATGAGGATTTTGGTACCTGCTCATTAAAATTAGCAAAACCTGTCCGTAAGTATTGAAAACAGATCGAGCAATAGACAAAATACTTTATATAGACTTCAAATAATACAGGAATAGGTCTAACGTTTAAACAGTAGACCAGACTTAATTCCCCCTGTATCTTAGTATACTACTATGCATCATAACCAAATTAGTGGATAACAAATGATTAAACCAGCCATCAAGTACTCAATGCACAGGTCAGAAAGAATAAGATAATTGATTAGAGAGCATATTTTACTTAGATGAAAGCACATTACTTACAAGGAATTCATATCCCGTGAAGTATCTTCAGTATTCTCCCAGTCAAATGAAAATCGAAACTTCTCACTTGGCTTGATAACACGTTTCTTAGGCTTCTTTGTTCCCAGATACTGGAATAAAAAAGATCAATTTGCCTCCAATTAAACAAGAAGATTCATGATTTTATATGGAAAATTCATACCCATTGACATGGAAACTAAAAACCTAGAAAAAGCTAGTCAACAACCTGTTCTTTAATAGCTTCAAGTTCTTTCTCCCTCTCTCTTTCACTTTGCTTCTCAAGGCGTGCTTTTTCTCTAATTTTGGCTTCTTCTTCTCTTTCCCTGTCGCGATCCCTGCGTTCCTTTTCCAGCTCTCGATCACGATCACGTTCATGTTCACGATCTTTCTCGCGCTGGTGATGTCTACCTGGTACTCCACCAGCCATCATGTGATGAATGTCTTCTTAAAACAAATATGTACAGAATGAAATCCAGAACTTTGTCGTTTAGACTTTTATAGGTTGGACCAACTAAACAGTAGAGTAATTTTATCAATGTACCCCCAAGTACCAACAACTGGAAGAAAAAAGGACATTAAATGGATTTCTACCCATGGGTAGGGCAAAGGTCTGTGAAGTATCGGAAAATTCCAGTAGAATTCCTCCGAAACCAGAGGGAATGGGACAACACCTATCTATTAATTTTTAAACTCATAACTTTTTCAGACATAAAGCAATAAAAGTATTAAACACAAGTTATATTTTGAATCTTAATGCATAAGCAGAAAGAATTTTCATTACAACATAAAAAATTGAACTTAAGATGCAATACTCATAATTCATTATAAATATATTTAATGATTCGGGAAATTATCATAACCATCAAAATGTGTAATGGGAGCATCATATCAATTTTCACATGCAACTCTATGAAACTAATTCCAGATCTGAAAATTGCTTCCTAGTGATCTAACAGTAACCCTATCTGTTATCACTGAACAACTTTACACTGAAATTATGACAGAAAATTTACAACAGCGGAAACATCAAGATCTCAGATAAATCATCCACACAATTGAGACAAATTTTCTGCTTTGTAAAATTGTCACACTCAGAAATTCTGAGGGCAAAAACCAGCCCTCAGCGGTCACAAATACACCGAAACTGAGGACAACATTGTCCTCCGATAACCAGAAAAATCAACAAAACCAAAGCTCAACAAATTACCCAGAAATATATTCTTCCTGCAAATCTTCTTAGCTGCCACCTGTACATTTGTTGACGTCAGACGTACGGTTGTTGACGTCAGTAGTATGGACCTGCTACACTTGCTCAAAAATTCTCACACGTGCGGCCTGTTGACCACCTATTTCAACTAGGTGTCAACATCATGTACCATGAAGATATGTACCTTGTGGTACGACAAGTTTGAAGACCTATGGCTCAGCAGGGCATTTCTGCCCCCATAACTTCTTTCTCTCTCCACGGAATGTCTGCTCCCCTGCGTAGGGAAATTTTGTAATGTAACATGTTAGCATGGGTCCAATTTTGTAATTTAGTGGCCTAGGACTTTATCATTAGGGAAGTCCTTTCATCGAGTGTTTTTTTTTCTCAGGTAATTAATTTTGTTTTTCCAACAATTTTAATTACTTGAGTTTTTCACTCAATAATCCTCCAAAGTGGTGAAAGGTGTTCTAATTATCAAGCCCAGTAGGTAACTAAGGGCTAAAAGTGTTGTAAATGACCATGCTAGACATCTCCTAGACTCTTGCGGAATTCCGTTAAGTTTTGATAGGATTTTTTAATAATTAAAATTTCCGTAAACTGGGAATTTTTAATTATTTTTTATGTAAAATGTAAAAATTTGGTCCATGGGGACTTTGTATAGGGGTATGGGTACTCAAATCAAATGGCTTATGAGCCCCTACACCCTTGGACCAAGTTTCAGCTCAATTGGACAAGTTTTGCCAAGTCAATGTCCATGAAGAGTCTAAGTCGGTCAAAAATCAGCAAATAATTGGCTAAATTAAAAATGTCAAATCTTGCCTAAAGTTGTAAAACATGAGAAAAGGGGAAAAAGTTGTTTCCTAAGTCATTTCTATGTAATAGGGGGTCAAATAAATCAAATCCCCCTTTCCTACCTCTCATACAGCTTTCAAGTATTTTCATTCATTTGAACATAATTCTTTAAAGTATAAAGTTGTCTTTCAATTCATTGTATAGATATCTCATTAGTTTCATTTTTGTAGAAGTATCTTGCTTTGTATATATATATATATATATATATATATATATATA
>ML783397.1:283488-301359 GCA_009831015.1 Picea engelmannii | reverse complement strand
AAGTACGACTTTTTGTTTTCCTTTTTGTTTTTTGCTTTGTCTGATACTTCTTGTTTGTTTAGAATAAACTTGATCATCTGGCGACTCCACTTGAAAATAATTTGACAAAGTATTCTTCAAGAAGGAGCTCACGGTTTGCTTAGCTTCATCCTTGAACTTGAAAAGGTTTTTCGAGGAGGTTAGGCAAGCTTTCTTCTCGTAGGATCCTTAATAATTTTTGGGGTCCCAGTCCATTTCTGTAGACCTTTTTCTTTTTGTTTAATGAATCTAGTTTAGAAATGGATGATCTTTATAGACCTATTGATTTTTCTGCAATAAGTGGTTATCCACATGTGATTCCAGAAAATGCTTTACAAAAGTTGTCTTATTTTCAAGGTAGTAATGTGGTCGATGCTAGATGTCATGTTTACAACGTTTCTCATTGCTTTGCTAAATGGTGTAACAATGTTTGGCATGAAGATGTGGGAATGAAATTGTTTATCTTGTCCTTTGATGATGATGATCTTGATTGGTTTACAGAACTTAAGGATAAACAAGTTAAAACTTACAAAGAGTTGACTAATGCTTTTATGGAAAAATGGAAGGAGAAGGAACCTCCAGATATAAAAACAGTCAGTTCAGATATTAAGATAGATGCTTCAGCAACTCCCATCAAGAAATTGACAGGGGTCATTAAAGCCACAGAGTTTATTTGTGTAAATCAATTAAAAATATTAGAAGCTCACCTTCCCAGTGCAAGTAATTACATTGGATATTCAGATCTTAGAGAGCTAGAACTTCACAGAGAACATGAAGCGGAATTTCATTTGGAAATTCAGAATGAGCCTATGAATGAGTCAGTAACTAATCAAGAGTAAACAAAGGAAGTTGAGTTTGAAGTTCTTAAATATCCAAATAATTCAAATTCCCACCCGCATCTCGAAGAACCCATCTCTTCAGAGAAGATCTTTGACAACTTTATTAAAATCAGTGAAGCGGTTTCTTTGACAGTTCCACTTCCAACCTCTCAACCATCAGATGACTTAATACAAGATAATTGGAAAATGGAAGACAACTTCAGTTTACAAATTCCAGACCATTAAAAACAGTGGTTGGCCTTCCACCATGACAGTCATATGCATAAATTTATCAAAATTTCACAAGGTCTAACAAACTTCAAAGTTTGGTTGAATAAAGAAAGACGCATGTTTCTTGGCTCGTATATTCTCAAGAAAAACTCCAAACTGATAAAACTTAGAAAAGGATCCTCAATGAGTCATCCCAGACAGGGATTTTTTAGATATCTAAGGTCTTGTTTCATTCATGACATGGTCGGTCCTAATTCTTTCCTCCTTAGCCATTTGGATGGTGAACCCTCAAGCTATTTTTCAAATAATTGTTGAGATTTGGGTACTTTGGAAAGTGGTCCCCTTGTGTTTGTGAGCTTCTAAACACGCGAGGGAAGTACTTTGTACCTTGTACCATGTACTTTATGTCTAATCTCACTTTGACTTAGGATATTTAAGTCAAAAGTGAAATTTGGTCATTTAAGCCTAATTTGACAATTAATTCACTTTGTGGGTGAATTAAGAGACATAAAGTGAAACTATGGAAACTTAAGTAAAGTGGGTTTTGAGTTGAAATTTACTTGAGATGATCTCAACCATTGATTAGGGATGAGATGAGATGATCTCATCCACCCAACTTTTAGGTTTCCTTATGCTTCCTTAAGGAGGGCGCAAGAGGCAAAGGAGAAGTCATTCACTCATTTGTTCACTCCAAGAGTTTGAGAGAAAGTGAGAGGATGAGGTTTCAGGCATTGGGAGAGGAAAGCTTGGGCACCTCCTTGCATGGAAGGCTCATGAAGACTTAGTTCCCTGTTTATTTACTAAGGAGCTTCCAGTTCTGAGGAGGGCGCACTTGAGGAGGAGGGTGCATCATCAGTGGGGAGGTCTTAGAGAGCTCAGTTTGCAGTTAGGTATGTTTCAAAGGGAGGCTACACTTCAGTATCAGAGTATTGTGGAGGGGTTTCCTGTTCAGAGCTTCCAGTTGGCATCTGGCTCCATTTCAGTGGTCTTGGCAGCATTTATGGGGGGCGCACCATCCTAGGGCGCTCTTGCTTCATTTGGACTTGTATTACAGCTTGGATCAAGCTGCTATTGTATCAGGTTCATCTATATTTTGTACTTGATGTATTCCACCATCTATTCTCCTCATATATAGACATATATTCCAAACTGGTTTTCCCCGGGGAGGTTTTATCCAGGGTCATGTTGACCAAAAATACCTGTGTTAAATTTCATGTGTGTTAGAGAGTAGAACTACTGTATTTTCAACTGAAAAGATCTCTAGGCGTGTTACATTTATTTTAGTATGCATGTGTTAACCCTTGGTGACTAAAACTACATGCTAGAGCACCTAAAATTGTTAATGTAACCGTAACAAATCAGCAAGAAGTTCTTGAACTGTTGGTTGTCCTAAAACAGCAGCAAAACCTTCATTGACAGATGAAACTTAGAGCCAACTTGAGGTCAAAGACAGACCTAGTTGGCAGCTTGATAGGACCTAGAAAATCTTCAATAATGAGCCATTTGGTGTCCAAAGGGGCACCCTCTGTAACGTATCTCTAACCTTTCTCCTTTATTTTTCAGTTTTGTCATTTTTTTAGTTATGTATATAATTCATTACATATTCATTTTATTTATTGATTATTGTTTATTCTTTTCACACATGTACTTATGTTGGGTATTGGTGAGGACTTTGTTTTGCAGATTATGAGGTTCTCTCATGCTCTCCTTCCCAAAGATCAAGCATACGTCCCCATGTGGAGCCAGATGTTGACCACCTATTTCAACTAGGTGTCAACGTCATGTACCATGAAGATATGTACCTTGTGGTACGACAAGTTTGAAGACCTATGGCTCGGTAGGGCATTTCTGCCCCCAGAACTTCTTTCTCTCTCCACGGAATCTTCGCTCCCCTATGTGGGAAAATTTTGTAATGTAACATGTTAGCATGGGTCAAATTTTGTAATTTAGTGGCCTGGGACTTTATCATTAGGAAAGTCCTTTCATCGAGTGTTTTTTTCCTCGAGTACTTAATTTTGTTTTTCCAACGATTTTAATTACTTGACCTTTTCACTCAATAATCCTCCAAAGTGGTGAAAGGCGTTCTAATGATCGAACCCAGTAGGTAACTAAAGGCTAAAAGTGTTGTAAATGACCATGCTAGACATCTCCTAGAGTCTTGCGAAATTCCGTTAAGTTTTGATAGGATTTTTTAATAATTAAAATTTCCATAAACTGAGAATTTTTAATTATTTTTTATGTAAAATGTAAAAATTTGGTCTGTGGGGACTTTGTATAGGGGTATGGGTACTCAAATCAAATGGCTGATGACCCCCTACACCTTTTGCTAGGTCAATGTCCATAAAGAGTCTAAGTCAATCAAAAATCAACAAATATTGGCTAAATTAAAAATGTCAAATCTTGCCTAAAGTTGTAAAACATGAGAAAAGGAGGAAAAGTTGCTTCCTAAGTCATTTCTATGTAGTAGGGGGTCAAATAAATCAAATCCCCCCTTTCCTACCTCTCATACAACTTAATTTTAGAGAGGGGAAAATTTGTCTCTTGTGGGGCTCACCATCTCCATTGGATTGGCCATTTGGTGATGGGGACTACATGGGGGACCCATTCCACACGTTGGGTGACCCCTTGGGGCTTTAGAGAGAGGTTTAAACTTAGGAGAGGGGGTTTCTTCCCCCATTTTTGAGTTTCCTCTACTAATGGGAGTTCCCCTCTCTCATGGTGACCCCCTCCCCTTGAGTGAGCCTCCCTCTTTTGAGAGTGACACTTGTAAATCATGCAAGGGGGCTCTCCTCTCATTCTCTCCCTTAAAAGAAAGGCCCCTCTCCTCATTTTGGGATCTAATTTCATAAAAACTCAATGCTGCCCAATTTTATTCTCACTCTCTCTTGCTCTTCCCCCATTTTCTCTCTTGTAATATTGTTGCCATATTGCAACCACTGTTTTCAATAATAGAAGTGAAGCTTTGGAGAAACTCTTGGTGTCCTTGTGGTGTTCTATTGGAGTACTCTTGGTGTTCTTGTGTGGTAATATTTCTGCAGTTTGTAATTCTTTTACACACATTGGTTTACTTGAAAAAACCCAAGCAAAGTATTTTGTTGGGGATAGATCTGTAGATCTATGTGAGTTGTTTTTCTTTGAGTTTGCAAAGTAGTTTGTAGACCATTTTAAAGGACTCACTTTCTTGCCTCATTGTGTAGCAAGTACTTACAACTTTGCAAGTTATCAAAGCTTGGAAAGGTGGACTCCAATAGCTTCATTTCTCTTCACTAATATTTCTGATATAATTTCAGCAATATTTTATACATTTTCTGCACTTATTTCTCTTTTAAATCTTACAATCTGATCAAGTTTTATGTTCAAATTTTTAGTATAAAAATTTCTGTTTTAGATACTAACAAATACTCACACATTTGAAGTAATTTCTAGCAATTTCCAGCACACTATACTTGTTGTTTTTTGCAGGTTTTCGCCAGTCCAAGGGGAGGTGCTACCCAATTTTGGCCACAAGAAGCTCAAGGAAGCGTCCAAAGACCTTGGTGCAAAACCCTTTCCTTCTTCTTACTTTCCAAATCATTGTAAGCAGCCCAAGAGAATCTCTTGGGCTTGCATTCTCTTATCATTTTCATAAGTTGTAAATTGTAAATTATTTTCAAGCTTTGTTTATGCCCACACCTTGCATGTGAGTGACTTTGTCACCCTTGCAAAATCGTGTTGGTTAGTTAGAAATTTAATTTTATGTTTTGCTTAATTTGTTTGGCCCACTTCTCCCACAAAGAGAAGGTTGAGTGGCTAGTATTAGTTTGTTCTATTTTATTTCCAAATTATTTACCCACCTTGGCACAAAATCGGTAGGCTTGTCCTCCACATTGTGCCATAGTTGTGAGGTTTGCAAATTCATTTTATTTTTTGCCCACCTTTGTCCTTAAGGCAAAGTTGTGTGGCTAGATTGTTCATTTAATTTATTTCAAGTTATTTTAATTATTCATTTGTGCCCACACCTTGCATGTGAGTGGCTTAGACATCCTTGCAATATCTCGTGACGGCTAGTTAGAATTTCTTTTTTGGCAAAGTACTCAAACTCTTGCCCAGCCTTTTGCCCCGTATTCCCTCCCCTTGCCACTTTGTGGATCTTGGGTAACAAGAAAGGGCAAAGGGTTGTGTGGCTAGTCTAAATAGGCACATAATTATATTATTGCTAAAACCATTAAAAAGGGGTGACTTGGGAGGCTAGAAGGGGTTGAAGTCAGGGACAGTTTCACGGCACTACGTATCCTCCTTGTTGAGCGCCCAAGCATTTTGGATTTGACCTACGAAGTTAGAGAGGAACCTTGTTGTTGCCTTGTTGAGCACCCAGCACTTTCTCTTGGTTGAAGGGATAAAGATTTGGGGTAGTAACATAGCTTAGGCTTGCAACTTTCACATCTAATTGCCCCTAATTCAAAGAGAGACCTAAAAATATATTAAACGTAACCTACACACATTGCAAAACTTTCAACTCACATTTTCTACATTTCAAGTTTTGTCATTCCTTTACTTTCAAGCAATTTACTTTTCAAGCAATTTCATCTCATGTGAATAACTATTTTCAAAGTATTTTTCATTTCAAGTATTCTTTATTCATTTGAACATAATTCTTTAAAGTATAAAGTTGTCTTTCAATTCATTGTATAGATATCTCATTAGTTTCATTTTTGTAGAAGTATCCTGCTTTGTGTGTGTGTGTGTGTGTGTGTGTGTATATATATATATTTCTTTGTGTATATTCGAATAATTGGGATTGGATAATCTTTAGGCACTGGTCTAATTCTTGTTTTGTTAAGTAAAAGGTTTTCTTGTCATTGAAATATTGCATCTGCACGATTGCTTCTCATTGGGTTGGGTCTCCCTAATCAATAAATCAATTAACTACTAGAACTTTAATAAAAAGTTCACATAGTTTAATAGGGTCTACCCCCCTTGTCTTCCCTAAGAGTGAGGCTAGAAGGAAGGAGTCTAGATCGAGGTGACAATGGGTCTACACTTAGTTTTGTGCCTCCAAGGACACACCAAGTGGGTTGGATACTTCTCCACGCTTGTAGGTGTGTATTAGGATGGCAACACGACCTGAAACTACCTCAGAAAAATCACACATGCAATTGTCCTCTGCCCTCACACGAACGGTTGTACAGTTGTTTTCTCCTCACATGTGCGGTTGTGCAGTTGCCCCATACGTGTGGACTGATCCACACGTGCATCATGTACCTTCTCCCACACATGCAGCTGCTTCTCTTCCTCTTCCTCACACGTGTGCTCTCCCTAGCTGAGAATGAAGCCTTCCTTGGCTGAAAACAAAAATAGAAAATCACCAAGAAACCCTAGGCTAGATTTGCCACAATTGCAGAATTTCCCTTTGTTGAAATTTCCAAGCTCCTAGCACAAGTGCACTCTCACTAATGCTAACTCCATAATAACACAATAAGATGTCACAATCTCCTCCTCTCCTTTTATAGGAGTCTAATGAGCGAGTTTAGGAACCCCTCCTAAACTCAACAATTAATAAGAATATTTTATTCCTCTTTGTGGGTGTAAAACCCCAACACAAGCCCACAAAGCCCATCATCTTGCCCATGAGGCCCTAGCCTCATTCCAAGGTTGATTTCACTAAAACAAAAAGATAATCCGATGCCAACAAAGATTCCCACATGTCGGACAGCTTGGCCTCTTGTGGGAATGCCTCTCGAAGCTACAAAAATCAACACTCCCTCTTAGCGAGGGAGGCATTCCATCCTCCATCACTAGGAAGTATCTTTGTCTCCCATACGGGGTCTGTTACCACATTTGCACTCCAATCCTCTTGACTAGTTGCTCCCTCTGTCACCGAAGCAAATCCTGTTCTCCAGTCCTCCTGAATGGCTACATCCTCTGTCATTGAAGCAAATCCTGCTCCAACAAATGGGTCCTTCATGGACGATACACTGCTCTTAGAAGCCTCCTGCTTCAGAGCCTCTTGTCTGGCCTCCTCAACCCATGACACCTGCTTGGAAGACTTCTCTCTTCCACCTGTACCCGAAGGTAGGCTCCCTCTAGATGAGTGATGCTCCCTTTGAGCCTGCTAACTTCACCTGAATTCCAACTTCCTCTGAACAGTACTAGGAGGTTGCTCCTCTCTCTTGGATCCTGAGCGCCAACTCCTTCTGAACTATGGCTCCCTCTGAACATGTACTACTAGTGGGGCTACCTGCCTCACCACTGGTGGAGCTGTCTGCTCCCTCTGTACCTGTATTTTTGGTTGGGTTACCTGCTCCTCCTCATTTGTCTCTCTACTCCCGTTGGCCACAACACGCATATGTTGGCCTCTCATCCTATATAGGATGCCCTCTCTAACTCCAAGAACCATTGTTGATCTAAAGCTAGATCTTCTAGGCACAAACAACACATGTCCTTCTCGAAACAATATATGGTAGCCCTTCTTCTCGATCTTCGAGACTGAGAGAACACTCCTCCTGAGTTTTGGCACCCATAACACAATTGACACCCTCAGCACCTCTCTTGACTCCAATCAGAACGACATTGTACCAGATCCTCGTACTACATGCTTGGTTCCCATACCAAGCTCCACACACAAGTCTGAACCGATCTCTGTGAAGTTGCCAAACAACTCTCATGCCCCTGTCATATGGCAAGAGCCTCCACTATCCACCAACCAAGTCCCCTTGCTAGAAACTGCACCTGAAAGGGTGAAGACCAACAAGATCTCGCTCTAGAACTTGTCTGCAACCTCATCAACCTCTGTTATTGATGCCTACTGCCTTCTTCCCCTCCCTTCCGGCATGGACACTGTGAAGCATAGTGGCCATAGTCATGACACTCAAAACATCTAATCCTTCTATGATCCTTCTTTCGTCTCAGCTCTGGAGATGCTTCTCTTTCGGGAGAAGCCCTTCTCCCAGGAGAACCTTTTTTTCCCTTCCTAGTGCGGGCTGCAAGGGTTTGGATCTCATCGTTGTTACTCTTCACCACACCATCCAAATCATCCCTGGACACTAACCTAGTCTCCTCCTGGATACAATCAGTCCATAGTCTATCAAAGTCTGGTAACTTCTCTCATGCACAGATTCGCCGCACAAATAGTTCCCAAGACCTGAGAAGACCTCTCAATGCTACATTCACCAACACAGCATCCTCCACCTTATCACTAATGGCCACAACCTAATCTCGGATTTGTGTAATCTTCATAAGATAGTTCACAACCGTGTCCTCACTAGACATCTTGACAACTTGAAGTTGGTGCTTCAAATGCAACTTCCTTCCTGTATTCCCATTTTGGTATAGAGCTCCCAAAGCATCATACATTTCCTTGGCAAACGTCTTCTCGACAATGTGAGGAATCAAGTGATCCTTCAAGGATTCAAACAACACCTGCTTGGCCTTCATTTCCTTCTTCTTGTGAGCTGCCAATTACTGTGGATCAGTGGGACTAGAAATCATGCTCTTCCAACAGAAGGAGAAAGTTAGTTGCCCCTTCCAACCTGTCTTCAATCTTCAAAATGTTCACCATGGTGACCTGCCCAAAACAAAACAAAAAAATCTACAACAACAACTTATTGTACTTACAACGGCAAGTGTGTCTCACAAGATGACTCCCTCTCTTCCTTCAAACCTTCAATTCTGATACCATGTCAATTTTCACATGCAACTCTATGTGCCTAATTCCAAATCTGAAAATTTCTTCCTAGTGATCTAACAATAAACCCTAATTGTTATAATTGAACAACTTTACACTGAAATTATGACAGAAAATTTACAACAACGGAAATATCAAGATCTGAGATAAATCATCCACACAATTGAGACACAAATTTTTTGTTCTATAAATTTGTCAAATTCTGAAATTCTGAGGGCCAAAACCAGCACTCCCAGCTGTCACAAATACACCAAAACTAAGGACAACCTTGACCTCCAATAACCAAAAAAATCAGCAAAACCAAACCTCAGCAAAATTCCTGAAAATATCTTTTGCCTGCAAATCTGCTCAACTGGAACTTGTACACTTGTTGACATCAATCGTACGGTTGTTGACGTCAGCAGTATGCACCTACTGGACTTGCCTAAAAATTCTCACATGAGCCCTGAAACTACCTCAAAATAACCACACGTGCGGTTGTCCTCTGCCCTTACACGTGTGGTTGTACCATTGTTTTCTCCTCACATGTGTGATTGTACGATTGCCTCACATGTGCGGCTTGTACCTTCTCACACACGTGTGACTACTTCTCTTCCTCACACATGTGGTCTCCCCGGCTGAGAAAGAAATCTTCCTTGGCTAAAAATTCTCACATGCGGCCTGAAACTACCTCAAAATAACCACATGTGTGGTTGTCCTCTGCCCTTACACGTGTGGTTGTACCATTGTTTTCTCCTCACACGTGCGATTGTACGATTGCCTCACATGTGCGGCTTGTACCTTCTCGCACACGTGCGACTGCTTCTCTTCCTCACACGTGTGGTCTCCCTGGCTGAGAAAGAAATCTTCCTTGGCTAAAAACTTAAACAGAAAATAACCAAGAAACCCTAGGCCAGATTTGCCACAAATGAAGAATTTCCCTTTGCTGAAATTTCCAAACTCCTAGCACAAGTGCACTCTCACTTATGCTATCTCCATAATGACACAACAAGATGTCACAATCTCCTCCTCTACTTTTATAGGAGTCTAATGAGAGAGTTTGGGAACCCCTCCTAAACTCAACAATTAATTAGAATATTTTATTCCTCTTTGTGGGTGTGAAACCCCAACACAAGCCCACAAAGCCCATCATCTTTCCCATGAGGCCCTTGCCTCATTCCAAGGTCAATTTCACTGAAACGAAAGGGTAATCTGGTGCCAACGAAGATTCCCCCATGCCTGACGCCTTGGCCTCTTGTGGGAATGCCTCCCAAAGCTACAAAAATGAACATATCATGGCTCAATCATCAACTACATGGCTACTTAGGGGTGCATCAAGATCTAGATCATCATCATCATTCAGTAAAAATTCTGCACAAAATTCAGTAAATGTTGTACGGACTATGTTGAAATTTGTGCCAAATTTTTGATATGACTGTACAGAATACCCAACAGAATGGTACCAAAAACTTGTGCCAAAACTCCTCGAAAAACGTGCCCAGAAAATCTGGACTGTACAGCCCTCGAAATTTGTGCCAAGTATGTACGGACTGTACGGATTTTCTTCTACAGAAAATCGTGCCCAACAAGTCCCTCAATTTGTGTGCCAATAAATGTTATTTAGCTGCCTTGGAATGCGTGCCAACCTTCTCAAAAATGTAGTTGTTGTCCTCCTCGATTTTCGTGCACATTAATGGTTGTACGGCCTCAATAAATCCATATTGTACAGACTGTATTAAATGTTGTATGTTGCCTTGAAGTACGTGCTAGCTTGTTGCCTTGAAGTGTGTGCCCTAGCTCTGCAAAATGTCCCCTCTCTTTCTCAAGCTCGACCTCCTCTTACTCTCTCAAAATTGATTCAACTACCCAAGAATGGGTGTGCCCTCCTACCCTAGTCGACCTCATAGGGGAAGGTGAAGAGTCCTCTCATCCAACGGTTGAGATTAGATGAGATCAATGGTGGAAATAAAATCACTTTATTCACCCACTTTCTCAAAAAGTCACCTTTTAATTTGTCTCTCACAAATTAAATGACTAGGGTCCACATTAGGCACTTTCTCACCCCTTAGGTGCCTAGGTGATGAGAAACACTTGCCTAGGTACTTTTTAATTATTTTTAACATGTATACCTCTGTAGACTTTACTAGTCAAATCGTTGGGCAGAGGGGGTCCCTTGTCCCACAAACAAGGGGGTCTCATACAACAATTTGGTGTTTGGCTTGGTCGTGACCTTAAAATTAGATTATTATTAATATTATTATATTGGAGTGATCTCTTCATTGTTCAGGGTTGGATTTTTGCAACAACAGCATACATATTCTCTCTCTCTCCTCTCATTCTTCTATAGTCTAGCTTCTAGTTCTTTGTGCGGAGATAGCCACTCTATCGTTTCTTGTGCTTGTTTTATGTGGTGCAATCATCCCTTTGGCAAGCCATTAATAAAGAAGTGTTGTGCTTGTATCAAGCTTTCATTTCTTGTCGGTATTGTGATCTTACTTTGTGCATCAATTAGTAGCTTTGAGACTTTTATTGTGGATAGAATCGACCTTTTATTGTGCATTCTTTTCCTCTTTCTATGTTGTTGATTGCAGCTTCATGAGACATCCTCCAGATTGTTCTCCTCTGGACTGAGTTGAGACATCTGTGTGAGGAAGCCCAAGTGTTGGGTGTGCCCATGTGATGGGTGTGCATCAGACTTTGGACTGAATTGTTACGACGTGTGGTCTCTTGTCTACTCCTTTGGACTGAGTTGAGATGACTTGAGATGGTCTCCTACTTTGTACTCCTCTGGACTGAGTTGAGTGAGCTTGAGATGGTCTCATGCCTTATACTCCTATGGACTTAGTTGAGTCGGCTTCAAATAGTACTCCAGATGGTACTCCTATGGACTCAATTGAGTGATCTATTGAGTAGGACGTCCCTGTGTCTGAGCACAGGTGGACGTGTCCCTAGTGGTTGAGCACTAGTGGGCATGTGAGATCCTTGCTATATTGTATGAGAGTAAGATTTATTTGTAACCCTAATTTGTGATGTAAAGGGTACAAGTCGGCCCCACCATATGTAAGATAATTAATATTGTGTAATGATTAATTATATTATTGAGTTATTGAGGCCGGCCCTATTGTGCCAATAGACACACCTTTTGTTGTGTCAGTTGTTGTATAAATAAAGGTGAATCCCCATTGAGGATTACACACTCTCACTTGTCAACTCAGAATTTCAGCAAGTGCATGTACGGCTGAAGTGCGCTCCTCTCTTGGGCACTAGGTTCTAGGTTTTGGTAAGCACCCTCTTGTGTGCTAGGTCTATGGTATTGGGGGATCTTCTCTTGAGAATATAGCAAAGGATTGTTGGGTTTTTCCCTTGTTTGAGAAGGGTTTTCCCAGGATACTTCTTGTGTTCTTGTGCATGGTTATTCTTCTTGTGATCTTGGTTATTGCAGCATTTGTGTATAGTGTTGTTGCATTTGTTTATGGTTCAAGTACATGCTAAATGAAATAAACTACATGTGCATGAGCTAAGCATAGAGAAAATTCAACATTTTAATCATCTTTCTCATGTTAACACTGCAGGGATCCTTCCAAGTGAATATACACGCTGTCCAAGACAAGTTTGGCTGCTGTTTTTTGTGTTTAATTGCAGAAAATCATACCCAAATCAGCAGCGAGGTACTTAGGGACACCCCCCTGAGGTTGGCATGCACCAACCCGAACGGAGAGAAGGTTTGTCAATGAAAGTTAGGGCATTCACTCCTTGAATTAGCCCATTTTTCATCGCTGATTTTACATTATATCAGATCTGATTGGAGGGTGAAAAAGTGTGCTAACAGGAGGTTGCCTTACACACTTATCCATGCCATCCACCACCTTGGGACCATGCACACGTGCCATTTGGAGAGTTAGTTGGAACATTTGTTTGACTGCCCCACTTGTTCTTCATGTGGAAGGGCATAATGCACATGTTCCAATGCTTCTTGTTGTGATGACTTGATCTTGTAGGTCCACACGTGTGGATAGGCTCATCTATTGAAGATATTCATTGCCACATCATTGAGTTCATTCCACTACATCTCACCTGTGGACACAATTCTTGAAGGGCCCGCTAGTCTTTCTTTTATTTTTGGAACTTGCGCCTAGTTTATCCTCAAAGCAAGAAACACACCCTTATCTATTGCTTCTATTTTTGGATGGTTGTTGCAACTAACTCCTATTTTATTCATTGTTGACTTGATTATTGTAGTTAGTTCGACGAAGATAATGTTATTTTTTGTTTTCCTAAAATATTTTATTAGAGGAAGATAAGATCTCAATAAACTTCTTGCTACTTTTAGTAATCAAGTTGTTTAAAGTCTTATTTTATTGTATTTCTTAAAGAGAAAAGTCGATCTAGAAAAACAAATGATATTTTATTATATGAGGAGTTAGAGCTCAAATCTATATAGGGACTTGCTCTCTCCATTTGCAACTTGGATGGATTTCAGAGATTAATCGAAGAACTAGTGAGCAAGCTAGCTCCAAGCTTTGGAGAATTTGGTGTCTTGTATATGTGTGGATATATGTGTAAAATTTTGAAGAACTAAAAGGCTGCCCAACAGGTCTGTCTTTTGACCTCTTGTTGGGTTGTAAGTTTGAAGTTCAAAACTATACTAGCTGCTGTTTTAGGACAGCAAACAGGTCTGATAATTCACCCCCTCAAAACTGCCTTTAAATTGATGATTGGATGCTCTTTTAAGGTGCTCTTGCAAGTGTTTTAGTAACCAAGGTTAGCACATGCATAAACCTTAAAACATACAATACTCCTCTAGATCTTTTAAGTACTTTACAGCTGATAAATAACTAAGCACACATGAAAAATGAACTCATGGTGTTTTTGGTCAACATGACCCTGGAAAAACCCCCATGGGGGATACCAATAAGAGAGAGATGTATATATGGTTGTCTCAAGCAAAAGCTACAATGAGAAAAGGAACCAAAGGAACCTATTACAATAGGCTTGCTCCTCACAAGCTAAACCAAGAGTTCCCTTGAAGCTGGCACCCCTTTTGTGCCTGTGTGCCCTCTCTCATATGTGCTTGCTACAAGATGTGTTGCGCCCTCTTGAAGTTCCTTGCCTTCTTGAAGTCATGAGCAACCCCTTTGTGCTTGTGTTGAGCCCCCACTCCAACAAGCCACCCTCCAACTCAAGGCTCCCACACACTAGTGCGCAACTACTAAGCTTGATGCACACCCTACTAGTGTGCACCCTCTCTTAGCCTTGCGCCCTCCATTAATGCTTGCGCTCCAACCTCAAGCCCTTACGCCCATGTCTCTCACAAGTGCGCCACCTCCAAGCTTGAGCTTCCTCCAACACTTGTGCGCCCTCCTCTCCTCAAGAGTGTACCCACGCCTCCAAGCCCTCACTATCTCTTCCTCTTCACTTCTCTTCTCCTTACCCAAGTCTCTCAAGTGATCAAGTGAAGAATATGCCTCATCCTTACCCTTTTGCCTCCTTTAGCCTCTCTTTGGCCAAACCTAAAAGACCAATGGCCTAAATTCAATCTAGCCATGTCTAATCAATGTGTGAGATCTAATCTCAAAAATCTCACTTGGAAACCCACTTTACTCAAGTTTCCATAGTTTTTTTTATGTCTATTAATTCACCCACTTTGTGAATAAATTGTCACTTTATGACTTAAGTGACAAATTTCACTTTATGACTTAAGTGACTAAGTCAAAGTGAAATTACAACATAAAGTAAACGTATAAGGGTAATAGTCTCTCCCTTTGTGTTTAGAGACTCACAAACACAAGGGGGCCACTTTCCAAGGTACCCAAATCTCAACAATATGTTCTTGGGCGCACCATTGGAGATTATATTTTACAGGATTACAAATAACAGAAGCAATAACAAGCCCATAAAGAGGTAATGTTGCCCATTGGAAAGGATTGAGACTAAGGTTTAGGTTCCTTCCCTCTCCCTCATCTTCCCTTTGTGTCATTTACCTTCAAAATAAGCACATCGTGCACTCTACATCTTTTGATTAGGTGTGTTTGTAGATTATCTTTGGTAGCGGCCACTTTCATTATTGCTTTCAGTTGTGGATCTAGATAGATCCTTTCCCTCCATAACTTTGTAGGATTTGACCACCAAAATTAAGGGTTAAGTAGTTCACATCACTTGATTGTTTGGTTCCCCTTTGTTAAGGTTTAAGCTATTATTAGAGTTCTTTGCATTTCACTAGATAACAATAGCATAAGATAGGATCACTGATAAATACACAATCACAAGAGGCACATCATTTATCCTGGGAAACCCTCATGGGGAAGAAAACCTAGCAAAACTTCTTTATTATAGATAGCCAATACAATGCCAAGAGATAACTCAAACAAATACAGAAATTCCTCTCCCAAGAATGCGCCTCTCTCTCTCTCTCTCTCTTCTTCAACTGCAGCTCCGAAACTTGCTTCTCAATAAACAAGTGAGTGTGTGTCTAAATGAGGCGCTAGCCTCCTTATTTATACAACTCTAGCACATGTGGACGGAGGTGTCTCTTCACTGGCAAGGCCGACTTCTTCTTTTGGGTGGTTATAACCACCTTTAATATATTTTGGGCCCCCTTTAATATATTCTAGGGCCGACTTCTTATTCTGCCTATTACAATTATGTTTTGACCAATCCACAAAAGGGGATTTGGTCTTTTACAATAACCGACATGATCAATCCGCAATAGGGGATTGATCTAATGAATAATACAACAATTAAGCTGGAAGCACAGTACTAGATTGGCTTTACATCACAACAATTAAGTTGGAAGCACAGTCCTAGGCTAGCATATCTCAACACAGCAATTAAGCTGGAAGCATAGTACTAGAGTGGCTTTACGTCACAGCAAGTAAGCTGGAAGCACAGTACTAGGCTGGCATATCTCAACACAGCACTTAAGTTGGAAGCACAGTACTAGACCGGCTTTACATCACAGCAATTAAGCTGGAAGCATAGTACTAGGCTGGCGTATCTCAACACAACAATTAAGCTGGAAGCACAGTACTAGACTGGCTTTACGTCACAGCAATTAAGCTGGAAGCACAGTACTAGGTTGGCATATCTCAACACAGCAATTAAATTGGAAGCACAGTACTAGACTGGCTTTTCGTCACAGCAATTAAGCTGGAAGCACGGTACTAGGTTGGCATATCTCAACACAACACTACTCCCCCTTTCGAGGGAGGTCCTTTTGGACTATACCGAGCTTATCTCGAAAGTGCTCAAACTTTACACGAGATGGAGGCTTGGTCAACACATCGGCAACATGTTCATCCGTGCTAACATATTGGAGCTTTATAGCTCCTCTCTGCACCATGTCACGAATGTAATGATATCGGATCTCTATGTGCTTCGACTTCTCATGAAATACATGATTCTCTATCATCTTTATGTAGCTCTGGTTGTCACATAGGATCGTGGTTGCTTCCATCTCTAGGTCGAATAGACCGGTCAAAAACTTTCGAAGCCATATAGCTTCGTAGCTGGCAAAACACGCAACAATGTATTATACTTCCGCTGTACTGAGAGCAATGCTGGATTGCTTCCTACTCTGCCATGAGATCATGGTTGATCCCAAGCTGAAATAGCATGCTGAAGTGTTCTTCCTGTCAGAGACACTTCTAGCCCAATCTGAATCAGTGTACCCACTCAGTGTGAAATCATGATCTCCATCATAGCTGAGACCACAATCTAATGTACCCTTCAGGTACCTCATCACATGTTTTGCAGCAACTAGGTGAACATGTTTGAGTTCTACCAGAAACTGACTCAAGGTGTTCACGGCAAAACAGATATCTGGTCTGGTTTTCGTCAGGTACATCAACGATCCAATGATCTGTCTATACAGCGTGGCATCAATCAATTCTGACGAAGTGTCGACCAGTAGCTTCAGCTTCGCTTCCATGGGTGTACTCATGGACTTGCACTCCAACATGTCGAATCTCTTCATGATTTCGACTGCATACTTCCCTTAGTTAAGGAAGATTCTCTCTGGGCTCTACCATACCTCAAGACCTAAGAAATAATGCATTAGGCCAAGGTCTTTCATCTCAAATTCTGAAGCGAGCTTCTTCTTACATTCGATGATGAGCTTTTCTTCTCCAGTTAAGAATAAGGCATCCACATACAGCAACAATATCACCGGCTCATCGTTCTTAACCTTGAAGTAGAGGTTAGAATCTACTTTACTCTTGGTAAAGCCAAGCTTGTCGGAAAACTGTCTACCCTGCCATACCAAGCTCTAGAAGCTTGCTTCAATCCGTACAGAGCCTTCTTCAACTTGCAAACATGAGTCTTCATGTCTTCAACTTCAAATCCTTGAGGTTGCTCTATATACACTTCTTCTTCGATGACACCATTTAGGAAAGCTGTCTTTACGTCCATCTGGTGCAACTTCCACTTCATCTTAGCTGCAAGGGCTATGATGGTTCTGATCGAAGTGTATCTGGCTACAGGAGCGAATGTATTTTCATAGTCAATGCCTTCCTTTTGAGAAAAGCCACGAGCGACAAATCTTGCTTTATACTTCTCAATACTTCCATCGGCAGCATGTTTTATTGAAGAGCCATTTGGAAGATACCACATCCTTGCTCTTCGGTCTGGGAACTATTTCCCATACATCATTCTTTATTATGGATTGGTATTCTTCTGTCATGGCTTCTGCCCATTCTTTCTTCTGAGTGGCTTCTTCAAAGTAGGTAGACTCCATCTCTAGGAGATCACACATCAAAGCCATATAACTGGAGAATGGCTTAGGTCTCTTCACCTGTCTCGTGGTTCCTTCGGGAACACCATACTTCTCCCCATCTTGAATAAGCTCCCTAGCCCAAGCAGGCTTTCTCTTATGGGCGATAGTCATCTGAGGAGGTTCTTGAAATTCTACTATGTCATGATCTTCTAGAATTTCCTCATCGGGGGAAGCTACGACTTCCCTCACTGGTTCTGCAACTTTGGGAACCTCCCTCACTGATTATGTAACTCTGGGAGCTACAGGTTCCTCTTCATATACTTCTTCAAGCTGGCATCTTCTTGATTTCTTGAGCGTTGCATCTTCATCAAAGGTCACATCCCTGCTGATCTCAATGTGATGGTGACCTGGTATATAAATCCTGAAGGCCTTGGAGACCTCACAGTATCCCA
>ML783397.1:234339-254428 GCA_009831015.1 Picea engelmannii | reverse complement strand
TTTTTGCATGTGTAATTCATAATTTAAATTTTGATATATAAATTTTATATATATATATATATATATATATATATATATAACGTGTCCTCCGTGTCCTATTTCCGGGGGTCGTCATGCCCGTGTCGGATACTTGTATTTCCATGTCCTCCGTGTCCCATGTCCTCGTGTCAAGTGACTTAGATATACAACCATTGTCACAAGGAAGTTGGCAGGGGGCTATACACAGGTTGGAATAGCACTTAGTAAATGAGAAAGGGCAAACTAAACCTTGCTTAAAAGCATCCCACGAAACTAAAAAACCCTAGATTTGAAGAATCCGCCTCTTTTCATGTTGCTAATCCCTTTAGAATCCCATTGATCCCTCCTAGAGAAGAGAGGTTGTTTCTGGCAAATCCAATTTTAAGAAGACTACGCTTGACTCTGTGTACCCAACACCACCCCTGGTGCTCAAACCACCATTGATAGTATATGGAAGATGGAAAGGGAAGTTGCTTTGGAATGCATGGCTAGATTGTGGTATATTGGGACAAGTGTGTCGCACACCTTGCAGTCCTATTGTAGAGCAAGTAATGATTGTTGAGCTGTACTAGGGAATAACTGTTGAGCAGTGCAGGCAATAAATGTTGAGAGGTAGTAGGAAATAACTGTTGAGTAGTGGCAAGGAATAAATGCAGATCACTAGCAGGCAATAAATGCTAAGAAGGAGCAGTTGGCCAATCAATTGCCAGTAGTTTCCAGCATGTAGAATTTGAAAACCATAAATGGTTTATGGTTTTGTTATGCCTATTTATTCAATACAAGGTTTGGAGGAAAATAAAGTGTGTGATTTTTAACTTAATGTTATGTTGCCAAAATTTCTACAAAATCCTTCTACTACTACTTAGCACTTTTGTTGAGAACACAATGGCTCTGTAATGCATTGTAACCATTTTATTGTTGAATAATGCATTGAGCATGCTTTAGAGTGTGGGGTTTTTCTCCAGGGACAGTTTTCCCTAGGAAATCGTGCTATTTAATGGTTTGTTGTTTCTTTCATTTGTTTGTAACTGTTCTGTTCTAAGTTTCTGCACATTCTTCTTTCATGGATTAGTGTAGGAAGCGTATTTTGCACCTCTACTTCCTTTCATTTGGTATCAGAGCCAGATCACCTCATATCCAAGGTGCTAGGGGCAAGCTTTATTGATCTTCATCTAACCTTGCTTTGAGTGGGGGCTAGCGTAGAAGGAAATCTTATTGCAAGGAAATGGAGAGCACTTCTAGATTAGAAATGGAGAAGTTTAATGGCACTAACTTTGAGTTGTGGAAGCTCAAAATGGAGGATTTTCTCATATAGATTGAGATCAATGGGTTGCAATATCTGGAACCAAACTCACTAGTATGAAAGATGAAGAGTGGGTGGTGTTAGAGATAAACACAAGAAGCCTTATCAGGCTCTATTTAGTCAATGAGATATTATTGAACATTTCTGAAGAAAAAGCTGCAGCAACTCTCTAGAAGAAGTTGGAGGATTCGTATCAAGATAAATCATTAGTTAATAAACTTTTTTCTACAAAAAAGGTTGTTCGCTTTGAAAATGGGTGATGGTGATTCTATAGCCGAGCACCTTAATGCATTAAATACTATTATGACCCAATTGATCTCATTGGAGTGAAGATGGGTGAGGTGGATAGTTGTATGACCCTTTTGTGTTCTTAGTCACATTCATGGGACAACTTGGTAATGCCCTGGAAGCACTGTAAATACATTGGTGCTTGATGATGTCGTAGTTGCTTTACTCTCAGAGGATGGCGTAGAAAGCTTTTGAATCCACCAATGAGGCCTTGGTTGTTCGTGGATGATCGAAGGAAAAGGGCAAGAAGAGAGAAAGGGGCAAATCCAAATCCTATGGGAGACATAAGTCTTCCGGAAAGTCCAAGGCAAAATGTTGGAACTACGGCAAGGTCGAGCATTTCAAAAGAGACTGCAACGAAGAGAAAAAGAAGAAGGAAAAGAATGAGTCTGATGATGAGTCTGAAAAATCTTCTCAAGAGAATGGTGGAGATGAATTTGTTGCAGCTTTGGCAACCCCTGCAAGCTAGAGTGTGTGGTTGATAGACTCTAGATCTTCCTTCCATATGACTTCCCATCGGCACTAGTTTTTAGTGTATGAGAAATATGATAGTGGGATGGTATACCTCAGTGATGACTCTCCTCTCAACATAGTTGGTTCTAGTAGAGTCTTGATTAGATTCCATGATGGCATAGTAAAGAGGATCACTCAAGTTTTGCACATTTCAAGTCTCGCATGGAACGTACTATTAGTAAACGAACTTAATGATGCGAGTGTGCAGGTTGTTTTCTCTTATAAAGGATGTAAGATGGTCCAAGTAGTAATGGTGCTCCCTAACGGTTGTTCGTGTGGGCACTTTGTTCCAGCTTGATGTGTGCACTATTCAAAGCATAGTTTTTAAACTTGGAACCGGATATCAACTCGATCACCTATCACCTCGGACATCGACATGGACTCGGATCGACTCAGACTGATCTGATTTCAATGACTCGGTTCAATAAAAAATACATTAAATAATTAAATTTTAATGAAAAAAATTATTTTAAAGCTTTCAAATCATGATTCCAAATCACTAGAGACAAAATATGCAAAGTTTGTTCATCTATATAGCATGTAAGGGTGTATATATCAAAATGGCACCCAAGAGTATGCTTAGTGGAACCAACTTAGAGAAGAACCCATTAGATGTAAATGGGTGTTCAAAAAAAATTAGTTTAGATGGCAATGTTAAAAGTATAAGGCAAGGTTGGTTGCGAAAGGATATTCCCAGGTTGAGTAGATAGACTTTGGTGAGATATTTTTCCCAGTTGCTAAGTTAACATCTATAAGGCTCTTGTTATCTGTAGCAGCGACTTTTGATTTAGAGATAGAACAAATGGATGTGAAAACAACATTTCTACATGGTGACTTGAAGGAGATCTATATGACACGACTAAAGCACTACGTTGAAAAAGGTAAAGAGTCATCAATTTGCAAATTAAAAAAGTCTATATGGCTTCAAACAGTCTCCCAAATGTGCTACCAAAAGATTGATTCTTTTGCGAACTTGCACGAAACAGAGTTTCCAAGTTTCCGCAAGTTTCTGGTACTAGTACGTCGACAGTGTAGGAGTTTCGTGCAACGTATAGTTCTTTTGTGTTGGGACTGGGATTTCTGAGATCCAAATCAAATCTCTGTGTGTGTTACAAACAAGATGATGGTCATTGTTGATATTATGGTAGTTGCAGGAGGTATTAACCTCTACATGTAACCTTTGACGAGACTAGAATATTCTGGGAAAAAAAAGAAACCCTAAAACGTTGGAATATAACCCTAGAAGACAAGTCGGCTCAAGAGAAAAATTAATATTGAGTTATTAGCCTCTAGGAAGAGAAGTCAGCCCAGTCATGTGAGTTGGAGCAGTATAAATAGAGGGCGCTACAGCTCATTTAGCCTCACTCACTCTCACAACTACATAAGGACAAGTGGTGCGCATGACTGGAGGAGAGTTGCAGCTGCTGCAATGGTGACTTGGTCTTTGGTTATGGTTGGACTTTCTGCTTGGTTATGGTTTGGACTTTATGCCTGGTATGCTAGCTTTGGAGAGAGGTACGCTACCTTGGTTGGCTATTGGTTATAGGGTTTGCTTCCGGAATTATTCTCTCTGTCAAGGTTAAGGTGCTCAGGGGTGGCCTTTGTGCCTATGGTTGGGTGACAATATTGCTATATTGTCTACGGTGAAATGAGCACACCTATTTTTCTAACAAGTTATGGGCCCACACTATCTTTGGACAGTTTAACCACTGGAAGGTAGATTGGGAGGATTTGCTCAGTTGCAGTTGCAGTCAAAGTTTTTGTTGCAACAACGAAACCCTAACCCTNAATTCTTGGATAACCTAGTGCGCCCTAGCCTACCTCACCTCCTAGTACTCTCAGCAAACCAAGATGTCAAGTTTGAAATTTTGGTCAAAGTCAACGTTTCACCAAGTCAAAATCTAAGGTTGACCAGTCAAAAGTCAAAATGGAAGGCAGTTATGAAGACAGAAGACCTAGCATGAAGAAAGTGTATTTTGTGCCCAAGAGAAATCTACTAAAACGAACATTATGAGGTTTACCAATCCTCTAGCAGCTAAACCTTTGGTCCAGCAAAGTCATTTTAAGGTTTACCGTCACAGTTGGGTAACAAAGGTATGCACCTATACATGTTCTTTTAATTTGTATCATTAGCATTAGTGTGTTTGCAGGGAACGTACAAGGAATCTTGTCCAAAGCAATAATCTTGGATTCAGTGCATTCAGAAGATCAACACACTCTCCAGGTTTGACTTGATATATCTTTGGTTGTTATGGCTTTATGAACTTCTAGTCAAAGTTATACGTTGACTTTAGTCAAGATCTTATAAGGTTGAGATCGTATTCTCTAACTCAGTTTTCTGTCAAGAAAGTATATTGTTTTTAAGTTTAAGGGACAAGTCAAAAAGGATACTTGTCCCAGAAGAAAAGCAATTCAAGTGGAACAATAGCAAGACTCCAGGTTTTCATATCAAGTTTGACATCTTTATTATTGTCACTTAAGTAAGTATTGATAAGTACTTAGTAGCTTATACTACTCAGTGTACTTATTTGCAAATATGAACTAACACCTCCTCTAGGAGATATTTCTTGTTCTTGTTCCCAGACAAGATCATCTTAGTAATGTTACCAAAAAACTATCCTTCATATGAAAGATGTTGTATCGGAAACACTGTTGTTCTTGTTGTCTCAGGCAAGTTATTTCATGAAGGTTATCATGAAGATATCTTTCCAGGCTTGTAGAAATTGCCTCTATCCTTGTCCTTATTCTTGTTTCGATTTCCTATCATAAACATATTGTCTTGGATCTTTCTTTTGTTTCTTGTCTTGTTCCGGGCAGGTACCCTTGTGAAATATGTTGACAAACCTTGATGAACAATCTTTGCGGAAGTTGTCATAGAAGAAGTTTATAAGGATGACACTTTCCAGAAAGGAAAGAGAGATGCAGCAGACGGAAGCATGGACTCTATCAGATAGAGGGAATTGATTGCAGAATTCCAGAAACATGCAGTCTTAGAATAAAAACAAGGAAGTTCTAGATATTGTTCATTCAGGCATGAAGCCGGGATTAGGAGGGAGCTAATCCCCAATGATATAATCCATTGAAGAATCTGTGAAGACTTATAAATGGAAGCTTTGATAGATACCAGACGAGATTCGAGGCTAGAGGGTTCTCCCAGAAGGAGGGAGAAGACTATGATGACAGCTCGTTCCAGTAACCAGATATACCTCTAACTGAGACATTATATCTCTTGCAGTATCCATGGGTTGGAGATGGATGTAAAGATTGTTCTTCTCAAAAGAGTAATTGAAGAAGAAGCACATGTAGAGCAACCTCAAGATTTTGAGGTATACCAGAAAGAGAACCATGTATGCAGATGGAAGAAGACCTTGTATGGATTCAAGCAATTTGGTGCAGAGCCTCTCATGTACAACAGAAGCATGGTGAAAACTTCCTATGACAGAAGAATTGTATCGAAACGGTTCTTCAGAAGTCCGGTATAATGGATTGCAAATCCATGGAAAACTCCCATGATGACAGATCTGAAGAAGTTGAGAGACTCTGATCCAGTAGACCCATCCATGTATCGATAATTGAATGGCTCATTGATGTATTTGGAGAATACTCAGTTGGATATTTGCTTTGCTGTGAAAATAGTTCCAAGCGGCACCTAGCCATGAGAATTGAATAATTGTAAAGCATGCCTTGAAATATCTTTGTGGGACGTTTGAGTTATGATATACAGTTGCATGAATTTATCGATTTGGATTGGGCAGGGAGTGTAGATGACAAAAGAAGCGCTTCTTGGATATGTTTCAGTTTGAGCTTTGCCACAATATCATGGGCTAGCAGGAAACAGAAGTTTGTTGCACTCAGCATTGCAGAAGCAGAGCATATTGCAGCTTGTGATGCTTGTACGGAAGCAGTGTGGCTCCATAAGTTGGTTTATGGACTGTTTGATCAGGTGTTGGTTTTGACCATGATATATTGTGATAATTAGAGTTGTGTGAAGCTCTCAGAAAACTCGATGTTCCATGACAGGTCGAAGCACATTGAGATCAAGTACTATTTTCTCCGTGATAAAGTCCAGAGGGGAGAAGTAGTTCTCCAGTACATCTCCACTGAAGAGCAGATAGCAGATATTTTTCGTAAAGCCTCTGTCCAAGATGAAAAGTTTTCGTGCTTAAGGGACAAGCTGAGACTCGTGGAGATGACTTCCTTATTGGAAAGGGAAGTGATTACTCCCCAGGTTGGGAGGGAGCACTGATATGTTATTGATATATGGACAGTCATTTTCAAGTTTGGAAAATGGTCCAGGTTGGGCAGTCACTTTCCAGTCCGGAAAGTGGTCCAAGATTCTTGATGGGAAGTCATTTTCCAATTTGGAAAATGGTCCAGGTTGGACAGTCACTTTACAGTCCAAAAAGTGGTCCAAGATTTCTGACGGACAGTCATTTTCCAGTTTGGAAAATGGTCCAGAACTGACAGTCATTTTAGTAACGAAAATGGTCTGATAGATTGTTGATGTACCATAGACAGCGATTCACCTTGTGGCCAGTCTGGGGGAATGGTCTAGGACAATCATTCTTCTTGGCAGTCACTCTGAGAAGTGGTCAAGCAGAATGGTTCACCTCTCTTTCGAAGTTCACAGTTGTGAGCAGTTTCGAAGAGTGGTCCGATAGAGGAGGTTGGTGCAGGACAGTCATTTCCGTAGGAAATGGTCTAGACAGTCATTTCTGTAGGAAATGGTCCAGACAGTCATTCCCTAGGGCAAACTCATTCTCTCCAGGTTGCAACGTGATTAGTGCCGGAAGAATGGCCCAATTAGGTTGAATGGTCCAGGTTTAGCAATCAGGGACAGACATTCCCTAGGGCAGACTCATTCTCTCTAGGTTGCACAGTGACTAGTGCCGGAAGAATGGCCCAGTTAGGTTGAATGGTCCAGGTTCAGAAATCAGGGACAATTATTCTTCTATGCCTGAGAAGAATAGACCAGACAGCTCATAGCTGATGTTTAACTTTCCGAGGGTAGATGCTCTTCCAGATCTCACAGATGTGAGTGGATGAATGGCCCATGTTATCGCACAATCTGTACTTTGCCAAAGCCCCAGGCAAGTGTGGCAAGATTGGCGTAACAAAGGGGTGACCTATTACTGCCACCTTAATAGGAAACCCCTTTCTGTTTAGGAGTATGTTAAGATTACCCCAAGGGAGACGTCCCTAGTGACCTAAAGGGCTGATGAACTAAGACAAACATGCAATACTACCCCCCTTGTTGAGATTTAGGTACCTTGGAAAGTGGTCCCCTTGTGTTTGTGAGCTTCTAAACACATGTGGGAAGTACTTTGTACCATGTACTTTATGTCTAATTTCGCTTTGACTTAGGAGATTTAAGTCAAAAGTGAAATTTGGTCATTTAAGCCTAAAATGACAATTAATTCACTTTGTGGGTGAATTGAGGGACATAAACTAAAACTATGGAAACTTAAGTAAAGTGGGTTTTGAGTTGAGATTCATTTGAGATGATCTCAACCATTGACTTAGGATGAGATGAGATGATCGCATCCACTCATTTCTTAGGTTTCCTTATGCATCCTTAAGGAGGGCGCAAGGGCAAAGGAGAGGCTCAATTGTTCACTTGTTCACCTTGAGAGTTTGGTGAGGAGTAGAGAAGTGAGAATTCAGAGGAGAGAGCAACAAGSTTGGGCGCACATGTTCATGGAGGGCGCAAGGCTAGTTGGAGCCTCAGTTATTTGGTGTGATTGTGTTTGCTAGGAGGAGGGCACAAAGCTAGCAGGTAGCATTTGGAGTGGAGAGTTCTTGCTTYTGGTTKGTGGGTTGTTGAGAGGGCAATCAAACRRCAGTTTGAGTGCAAGGGTTCAGCAAACAGCAAAGGGAAAGAGCAAGGGCGCAGAGCATCTTCAAGCAAACAAGAGAGAAAGGGGGCGCACTCTTCTAAGGGCGAATATCCCAAGGAGCCCATTGCAAAGCTTGAGAGGAGCTTGCAAAGTATCAGGTTCCTTTGTATTTATCTTTCTTGTTGTTCTTATAGCTTGAAGCACTCCATATATATATATATATTCATCTGAAACTGGTTTTCTCCGAGGGGGTTTTATCCAGGGTCATGTTGACCAAAAATACATGTGTTCATTTTCATGTATGCCAGTGTTTAGAACATCATTATTTCAGCTCTAAAAGATCTCTAGGTGTGTTATATAGCTTATGGTATGCATGTGCTAACATCTTGTGACAACTACATGCTAGAGCACCTTAATGGCCTATGTAACCGTAATGGAACAGCAAAGAAGTTACTGAACAGTTTGTTGTTATAAAACAACAGCAAACCCTTGTTTGACAATTGAAACTTAGAGCCAACTTGAGGTCAAAGACAGACCTAATTGAGATGAAGTGTTCCTGCCCAGAACAAGACAACAAAGCAAAATATGGCAGTTTTCAAGTACAAAATGATGTTAGTGCTTCAATGAGACAATGAACCTTTGAAATACAAACTCGCTGATATAAAATTGCAGCAATTTACCAGTTTACAACAACGATAAATGTTATGTAACAGCCACAAAAAATAGTGCTCAGAATTGCAAGAAAATATTATGAAAACTTAGCATTTATCAAGTAGATTGTTTAGCAATTATCACAAGCATTTTCTGAGTGAGTTAGATGTGAGTTATGTAGGTGTATGCAGCAAATTAGTATGGATTAGTATAGTTGTAGCAGTGATTTGCAACAACAGCAAGTTAACTAGTGAATTAGTCTAGTTTAGAGTTAGTGGAAGTTAGCAAGAGTTTCAAGGAAGAGAGTTTGAGTGTTTGTTTGATCCATCATTCACTAAAGCAAGTGGACAAGTGCCTTTATGGGGTAATGGAGTCAATAGGTGGCGGCTTTCACTTGGAAGTAGTAACAGCAATGATTATATTTGTCTAAGTGAAGAATGGATCTTAGAAGAGTAATAACTTAAGTCTTCTAGGATCTAAACTTTAGAGAGGTGAGCTACTAGAGAGTAGGCACTTCTAGGCCCTAGCGCCTTCCTCCTCCTTAGACTATTGAAAGATATTCAAAGCAACAACAACAAGACAATGGTTTCTAAAGTGCTATCATTTTAGGACTTTAGAAGTTTGTCTAGGTCAAATCACTTTAGTAAAGTCTAGCAAATGAAGAGCAAAAAAGTAGTACCTTAAGTCCTTTACTCCTAGGATTTGTCAAGCAAGCAATTTCATAATCTTTAACATGAATAAGCAAATATGCCATAACCATTCAAAATGAAATGACAATTGCAGATTTACTTCACCAGGAATAATCAAGCAATAAAACCCTAGATTGCCAAGTAACTTCACCAAGAAATGATCCAAGTTGCAAAATTTAGCCTCCAAGACAAGTGCGCCTCACTATTTCAGCCAAGAATTCCCAAATAGGGCGCAAATTTCAGACCACTTCCTCTTGTGTGAGGAGTTATGATGTAAAAATGAGAGTACTTTATCTCTATTTATACAAATCTTTGACCTTTAATTAATTTTAGGTCAAATAAAAGGCCGACCTGGCCAATTCACATTAAAATCCAATTTTGACATAAATAAAATTAATTAACATCTAAAAACATCTTCAAGGGTGACGTTGAGGCCATGAGGTGCAACGTTGGGCTTAGGATGCAGAACGCTTGGCCTCCAAAGGCCCTAGATGATGCCCACACGTGCCACCCAGCTCACAACTGCCTCCAAACTGTAAACCCTAACGATGCATGACATCCAGGGTCATGAGGGTGACGTCCTGGCCTTTCAAAGGCCAACATCCATGTGGAAGAGCAAGATCCCCCTAGGTCTAGGTCTGTCAGGGTGCCTCCAAAGGTGACGTCCTTCTTTCTTCCTAGTGCAAATCTTTGATGTCTTATTGCCCTTGGCTGGGGTTACAGTATCCAATTGTGGGATTTCATCCCCATGAAGGTCTGAGCTAATCATTCCCTCATGTGTACCTGTCCACTGGGTAAGGTGCTCCAGCAACAACAAGTACGCCCTCCAGGGGTTCATAAGTCACAAGGATCATAACATGTAAATCACATCCAATAATTAAATTACCCAAACATGTGCATCAAACCCCCCTTTACCCAAACAAATGCTCAAAGACGTCATGCAATTTGACAAGTCAGGTTTGGAGAAGGTCTCAGGGTGTCCTATTGGGCTAATCCTCCTTAAGTTTGGAGTGTTTCCCAAGTGGGAGCCAATCCAGGTCATATAAGTGTATGAGGTGGCATGGGGTAAATGTTTGGGCATGGGGTGCAGTGATAACAGGGAAATGTAAGTCTTACCTGTGGGTGCCTTTGTAGAGGGCAAGCTACACCTTGTCATAGATGCCATTGTTTCCTAGCCCATTTACTGTCTTTTACTCTTAGCTTTATTATCTTTTGATCTTTTGTTTTTGTGCTTCAAGGGAAGAGTTGAGGGACACTGTCCTAGCTTGGTGACCAGAGGTGACAGCGTTATCCACAAGCATTTCACGAAGATGAGAAGGTTGGCTCTTGACTATGCCACCAAGAGCCACTACCCTGGTTTGGTGACCAGATAGGTGGTAGGGTCATACCGCTACATGCCCATGGTCATAATAGGCCAGCTCGTGATGAGACCTCCTATCCACCAACTAGTAACTTGAGTGTTTATTTATCTTATAAGTCCCCTTTTCTTACTGAGAAGCTTTTTACTGCTTTCTCGGGAATCTCTGGGCGAAGCATCTCAAAGGTTTCAATATTGGCTTTTAACTCTTGCCAACTACTTTTACCCTCTGGGCCTTTAGCCCCTTCTTCCCACAAGGCAAGGTACAACCCTTGCTAGTGTGGCCAATCTTAATGCCCGAACAAAGGTAGGGGGAGATGAGAGGAAAAAAGATGGAAAGTGGTAAGTATGGAGGGAACGAACGATGACCTTTCACAGACCCACCCAGTGGCAACCCATCCGAAAGGGAGATCAACTTACTAGGGCATCATGTCACCCTTCTAGGTATGAACAAGTTAAAGAGCATAATTTCCAAGCAAATGTTATGAAATGAAGGAGAATTCAATGCAACATATGGCTTCAAGAATCAGAGTGACACATACCATGATACCTAGACTCATTACCTCGTGGAGCAAGACTTATTGCTACTTCAGGACCAAGCTGGTGGGATGGATACTGCTGCTGTTGATAAATGGGTTGCACTGAAGAAAAGAGGGGCCCTCCGGGGCCATGCTCAAGTCATCTAGCTCTCGACACTCCATGTCTAGGACCTGTGGGCCTTGAGACATGATCTCCTTAGTTATCCCTAGGGTAGGGGATAACATTTGGCTCCAGCTCGGGGACATGTGCTCACCGTAGAGCACATGAGAACCTCAGCATCTCTGGTATGCCCTATGCCTGCTAAATCTCAACAAAATGTATTAGTAATCCTTAGGGTGGTGATATCACCCCTTGTTCATATATGATATAATAAAATAAAGAGCATCTATAATCTAACATATGATCATGAGCATGCATATGTACATAATGGGACAAAATAATATGCAAATGCAACTAAAACTATACTAATATATGGAATGCAATGGTATGTACAATGGATGCAAATGCCTACCTACCTCTACTTACTTGTTGGTTGAATGCTAGGTGTACTCAAACAACCAGTGAAACCATCACATCACTCCATCACATCCAAGATACCTCAATCCATACTTTATTGTACCTCTCAAGAACCTGAGCACATGCTTCACTGCTATCCAATGCACCTACCTCAGCTCCACCATGAACTGACTCAAGTTGTTCACAACAAAACATATATTTGGCCTGGTGTTGACCAAATACATCAAGGACCCTATCAGTTGCCTATATATCCTGGGATCCACCAACTCTGAATCTGAAGGGACAACCTTCTTCATATTGGTAACCATTGGTGTAGCCATCGGTCTACAGTCCTCCATCCTGAATCTCCTCAAGATCTCTACTGCGTACTTCCCTTGACCAAGGAAGATCTCTCCTGGTACCTGCCATACCTTAACCCCAAGAAATAATGCATCAAGCCAATGTCCTTCATCTCAAACTTTGTAGCTAAATCTCCTTAGAACCCTGCTATAAGCTCCTCTGCACTTGTGAGAAACAAATCATCTAAGTACAGAACCAAGATGAGCGGATCAAACCCAACAAGTATGAAGAAGAAGTTAGGATCTGCCTCACTCTTGGTAAAGCCCATACTCTGCTAGTATCCATCAATCCTGGAATAGCATGCCCTAGGTGCATGTTTGAGTCCGTACAAGGCTCTCTTAAGCCTACACACATGAGACTCCCTCCCATGTCCCTCAAAGCCCTGAGGTTGCTATATATATACTTCTTCCTCAATAATCTCGTATATACTCCAGGTTAGGCCTTAGCATGGTTCTCTAAGCCTAGTGTCTAATATATATTACCATGTTAAACATTCTCGTAGAGTTTTATGGAAATGTGCTAAGTCCCCCTTAGGTTTTTTTTATTTTTTTCAGTTAATAAAAATTTGTCGTAAAACGGAATTTTTTAATTGTAATAAAAAGTGGTATTAGGAGGGGCTTCATATGCCTTGGGATGATCATTTTTTAACCTAGAGCACCCACTTTACCTAAGTACCCACTTTTGTGAGTGAAATTAGTGATTTTAATCACTAAAAAGTCAATTTTACTCACAAAACTCAAAAAAGACATTAAAAAATCAGGATTGCTAAATTTTAGCAAAGTTATCGAAAACATGTTTAAACATGTTTTAAGTGAAATAAAGCCTGAAAGGCTATGTGGCAGCCAAAGGTATGTGCTCATTGGTTGAAGATTTGATTAAGTGGGCCTCCTTTGGATTGTTAACAAGTGTTGGGAATTTTGGTGGAGATCCCAAAGAGGAGGTGCGCCCTCCTTGAAGAGGCGACGCACCCATGTGAGAGCTCACCAAACCTTTGAGAGGTGGCATCTCCTCTCTCCACTCAAACTCACATGTGGCAAATTGTGGGAGCATTGAGAGAGGTGGCAACCACTTAGCCTACACTTGTCTCATTTTTTCCCTCGTTGAGTGGTGTGCCCCTCTCCCTATATAATGAAGCACTCTCCCATTGCAAAAGCTAGTCGGAGCTTGGGAATTGTGCTTGTTGATGTAATTGTAATAATATCTCTTTCTCATTGGAATAAAAAGGCTTTGGAGGCTACTACATGGTGTAAAGCAAGATTTGTGTGGATCATCTATGTTCAATTTGTGTTTGAGGTATAAGCTTTCTCATTAGTTTTTTTTGCATCTGATGTTAAATCTTGGCCTTGGAAGGCGAGCTACCTCCCAATAGGATAGAAATAGAAAAGCTAGCTTGTTTAATATTTCTATTGATTCATGTATGTTAGATGGTTTTGAATTGCATGCTTATTTAGCTTAATTTTCATGCTTTCATGCTCCTATATTATATGACACCAATGCATTTAACGCTTTTGCAAGAAGTTTTAAGTTGTGCAAGATATCTCACTTGAAGGAGAGGTTGAGCTAGCTTGCATCTTCCTCATTCTTCAAGATTATAGTGAATAACATAGTCCCTCAATTTTCCACCAAAGCAAGAAACTCCATTGCCCAAGGCTTTTCAAGGGATCAAGCAATTCTACTCTCTTTCTCTCTTAAATTCTCAATTTCTTTAGTTACGTAAATCTACATTCTAGATCTACCATATTTCAATTTAAATACATAAGTAGATCAGATTTGTAGAAGCTCTTATTTATATCTTAGCTTAGTTTCAATTTATCTATCTTTTAAGCAAGATCTAGCAATAGGAAAAGTCTCTTTTGCAAGTTGAAACTTAGTCAAATTTAAAGGCTTTTAAAAGAGATCTCTGATTTATGCTTTAGCTTTCATATCTAGCAAGTGAAGTGCTTTAACTTGCTGTTTTATAACAGCCATAAAAGCCACTAAGGAAACAAGATTTCTAGCTTGCTTTCCTTAGTTCCTTTTGCTTATTTATCATAGATTTTTACTTCGAATTTTTCCAAAAACACTCTTAAGTGTTTTTGGCCATCTTTGCTCTCTTTTTGTTTGCTGTTTTGTGCAGGTTGTTGAATAAACAAGGGGAGATTTTGGCCAAATTTGGCTGATTTTGAGCATTTGGGACTTCCATGAGCACCAAATACCTGCCTAAGATAATTGTACATTGTAATAAACTCGATCCATCATTATAAGGATCGATATCTCTATTTAAAGAGATCCAATGTCTCTTCAAGAGACCATTGTAACCTAGTTAATAAAATAAGTGAGACAAGGGAGGCCTCACTTTGTGTTTCCCCCTAGGGGGGTTGGTGTTGTGGTTTTGGAGCAATTTTCTCATTTCAGTTCTTTCTCTTGCTTTAAAATTTAAAACAACAATCACATAGATTAGATTTTAATTTGGGAAGTAATACTTTAATTGCTAGATTAGATGCAACTTTTATTTTTGCAATTTCAAAGTTGGAAATAAACCGTCTCCTCTGCTCCTCGCAAGAGGCTAGTCAGTGAAGACTAGTAATTAGAAAACATTTCCTTTCAGCAATTTTATTTCTTGTTTAAAATAAACACCTCCCCTCAGCTCCCAGTGTTGTTCCTGACCCTTCCAGTTGCGAGCTTGTCTCGATCTTCTGAGAGTAAGTTTCATACACGTTAGGTTAGTCAGTGTGGATAGATTAATAGGGAAATCCTAAATAAATATTGCTTCAATGGAAACGTAAGAGAGTTTGTGTAAGATATATGGCGGAAACTTTGGGATCTAGGTTCTCCCTGTCGGATCTCCCACATTCTTTTGGGCTTGTGTGCAAAATCAGAGGGACACTCTCCCTGTTGGATATTCGGCAAGCTCAACCTCCACTCTAGSAATGTTCTCTGAAGGGCCAAATCTAGATTAGCTCAAACATTTACTTTCTTTTTGCAAATAAAATTTACCTCATTAACCTACTATCAATAAAGACAATCTAATAAAATACGTGATCTACAACTACCCAYGATACCTTTAAGGCACTGGTCTCATTTACACTATTTACAAAGCTATTTGCTTCAAGTACTTTACTTTCAGTTATTTATCTTGAAGTATTTCCTTTWAYTTGCATTTGTTATCTCAAGTATCCTTTTTATGCAAGTATCTCTTATGTATCTTGTGGTTGTTGATTRATATATGCTTTAGAATACATTTRCATGTTGTCTCTATTCAATAAACTCCTAGAACACTAATTACTTAGATTTAGTTTTAAGCCTTAGATTATTTTYTTTAGGGACTACCCCCCTTGGGTTTGCTAGGAGTTGGCCTAGACGGAGGAGTTGAGGATTAGGTGACAGCACCTTAACTCTAACTTGCCCCCAAGGACACACCGAGTGGATTGAAGATTTCTTCCACGTTACCGAGGTGTGTATAAAGGCGGCAACAGAAACAATGATCCCGACCATGATGATGGTCGGCATGTCCAAGATAGCAACCCAACAGCCCCCCTCACTGCCTTTTCCAGCCACAGATCAACCAAGCTTATCACATCCAAACAACTCAATGTATCGGAGATGGTAAGCCAACATCACCATGAGGTATGTTAGTCCTTCTTTCATGCAAAGTGTTGTGCTTAATTTAATGGGTATGTGGATGAGGATCATTTATTGAAGTTGGATAATGGATCACTGGCTCACGAAGTTATGTTTGTTGCCTTGTTTCACCCTGGTCGCCAACTTTTGTGCCCTAGTCTCGTATTGTCACCGCCCAGGGAAAAGGGATACTATTGGGGGGGCCGTCACAAGGGTAACGTTCTGTTCCCCGCCATACACTTTCCATCCTGGAGCCTGTCGCAATGTACTAAACTTCGGTAATGGGTCATGGTTCATTCTCTCATGAGAAGAAGGGGCTGAAGGCCCGGAGGTTGATGCAACTGCTATAAAAAAATAATAAAGGCCACCTATAAAAGCCACAAGCCAGCTTGAGCTCTACCCCCTTTAATGGTAATCGCCCCTTGTCATGATGCACTGGATGGACATCTATAACAAGCCAGTAAAAAAAAATGAAAGAATAAGGCTTGAAACCTGTAAAAGGGACTTGCAAAGAAATAAATGGGTATCAAAAGGAAAGAGAAGGGGTTTGGAATGCAAAAAGTACCGAGGAAAGGGTGTCTCAAGCAGCAAGCGCTCCCTCCACAAAGGCGCTCATAGAAATGGATTAAATGACACCATAAGCCATGAAGTAAGCCCAACACGTACCACTATCACACTCACACTGTTGAAGGGATATTTTCTTTCATTGTTTCCCTCGGGACCTATCCTTCTACCTGAGTCTTTTCTTTCACTATCTTGGTTGGCACACCTAATAGGGTTTGACGAAGGCCCTCCCATATTCAAACTTGCCAACTCACATAAATTCCTAAATCGGTGTTATACTTGAAGGGGATACTGAAGTGAATTATTCATGTGGCTTATATCTTAAGTAACAACTTACTTTGCAAGATTCAAGGACTAATATCTCTTATAAACATTGGTTTACTTGATTTCATATTCTGTTTTGATTTGGATGCCCCTGACATCGTTCTTTGGACAACACCCCAAGCTTTCACCCAGGACGTTGTGCCTTTATTGCAGGATTTGGCACTTGTGATGCAGAGTAGTGAGTCACCCAGTGGCTTGACACATTCAAACATGGGATCTCACATCTTCAAGACCTTGGACGATGGACAGATGGGCTTGATTTTGACAGATTTGGTCATGATGGCACGCAGATGGGCTGAAAGCCCACATACTGGGTAGTGTACCCCAGGGATAATTACCCATTGGAATGAGGATGTTGCACCAATAAATAGTTGGATACCTTGCAAAGATAAGATACACCCCTCTCCACCTTGGACGAAGTGCCCTACACCCTTGACGTTGGCCTTCCATTGATGATGACATCACATTTAGGGTTCGATGATGATGGGGCTTGATGGCCACTTGGAGTACCACTGATGATATGACATGACAATAGATGAAGAGATGCACCTTTTTCCATGACTACACCTTAAGATGATGACACATGGCCTTGGGAGGCTCTCACACACCCTCTTGGAGCATGACATCACCACACGTGTCACCTAGGAGGGCATTTTTTGTATTATTTTGATCTTATTTATCATTTGTAAAAGGCAAATATGAGGGGTCGGCCCCACTTTAGAGACATGACTTTTCATATTTGTGACTTTTGGAGCGCTAGGTTTCCTTATAAATAAGGCTAGCACTCCCTTTATTTTTTATCATCATTTTCTCTCACACTTGTGGGAGGGCAACTCTAAAAAGTTCGTTATTTTCTCTCTCTTACTCTCTTGAACTCATGCGCTACTTTGGAGAAGAATTTTTGTGGATGTTTTTGCTCTCTTGGATGGTTAATTTCTGCAACTAGAGTTTGAATGGTCTAGCAACTTGGAGAAGTAAGTAATTTTCTGCAATTTCTTGTCTTTTGTTAATGTTCAAGGTGTTAATTGCTATCTTGTTGCAAGTTCCATTGTCTTCTTGAAACCGTAGGAAGGAGACATAAGTGTTACTCTCCTTCATAAAGTTTTTATTGTCCAAGTTTGTGAAGGCATTCTTCGCTAGGGTTAAAAACCTAAGGCCCAAAAGTGCTTGCACTTTAGGGTTTTAACCCTAGTCTTTGATCGTTGACCTAAGTGGAATAAGAAGAAAGAAAACGGCACCTAGGGCCCAAGAGTGTTTGCACCCTAGGAACTATTTTCTTCAAGGTCTAGTTCTAAGGCCCAAGAGTGTTTTCACCTTAGGGTTTAGACTTAATCCTTCTCATTTCATCTAGTTCAATCTCCAAGGTTGTGCATGTTTGACTCCATAAGCCCTAGAGGACAACGCCACTAGTCCAGAGTTGTTCTTGTGGTGAAATTAGCAATTAAAATCAATATTCTCTCTCTCAAACATCCTACTAACTTTCCTAACCCTAATTCCAGCAAACAAACATTATTTATTGCTACTGTTACAAAAGTTTGCTACAGCCACTGAAATTCACTTTAATTCGCTGCATACACACTTGGAAAAGTGGCCTAAGTCACCCAGAATTTTATCTCATGATTGGATAATATTGTACTTGTTGAAAGCTTAATTTTCATGCTAAATTGCTATATTTCTGAGTGGTTTTATTTGTTGTTGTTGCAAAATATTAATAGTTGTTGTACAATTAGTTTACTGCTGTAATTTGCAACAGCCATCACATTTACTGATTATCTAGTGTCTAAGAGGTCATTATTGCACTTTATAGCTTGGTAATTGTCTATATTATGCTACAAATTGTTTATTGTCTCGTACAAGTACAACAATTACCTCGTTACTTCTCATTTCCTCTCCTAGACCTCGACCTAACCATCAGATGACCAAAATAGGAGGTTGTAGGCTTGGTTAATCTTCCTATTTGATCCCTTGAAGTCACCAGGGAAGCCTCCCTTGTGATGGACCTCCTTCCATCACTAAAACAAGTGAAGTCTCTACTTAGGTGACAGTGGTAGATTCTTCCAATTGTTACAAAAGATTGGGATCTATACAGCAACTATACCTGCTATATATAACCCTGCTAAAAATAGACATGCCAAAAATAGCAATCCTGCCTAAAATAGGAAAAGTCCAAATATCTTCGAGACCACTAGGAGAACCTTGCCAAATATAGTATGTCTAAAAATAGACACTGCTAAAAATAGAATCTGATTGCATGTCAATGAAAATATACTCACTGGATTCTATTTTCAGTGGGGAATCTGAATATGTGATCAGAATCATCCTCTAAGGCTTGGAACTCTAACTGCTAAAAATAGTAAATTGCTCGCATGTCGTCCGGAAAAGGCTCATTGGAATCATGAGCTCGCAAGGACTCTGAATATGTGATCAAAACTGCCATGCGGACCTCCGATCTATGTCTCCTAAAAAGTAGGGAATATGCTAAAAATAGACATCTCTCTCTAACCATGAAGACCTATGCAAACTTCATGATGGCTCCTAACCCTGGGAAAGATATCTGAATGCCAGCCAAATAAGTCATGTTGGCTCCTAACCCTCAGAATTTCCAACTGAAAAAACCCCGGGGTTAACACTTCTTTCAGGCCCTCAAAGCTTAAAAGTGCCTAACGTCGCTCCCCCATCAAATTTGTCTAGATCCAAATCTCACAAGGCTTCAAGGGAAGGAATTCAAGACCACACGAGAATAGGTTGTTGCAGCGAGGAAGAAAGGCAAGTGTGGTAGTGATTTGGGATCTCAAGGCAGTTATTTGAGACTCTCCCCCTCACATTGGGGGAGACCTAAGCCAACCAAATGACTCGATACAACCACACCCAAATATGAGCTCCTATTCACAACACTAAAAGAAGCGGCTCATGATTCCTACCCCCACTCTGATAGAATGCCCACGCTCCCCCTACTCCTAGGTTTTGACCCATGAATCGTGCTTCAACAAGGACTACAAACTTCACCATAAACATATTTTCTTCAATGTCACCCATAACCCACACTCTTTCCCCCCCCCTTCAAAAATAATATCGATATCTCCTTTGCCATTAAAAGCAAGCCTTCTTTTCCCAGAGGAGACGCAAGCTATGTGCAACCCTCCCCCGTTCCCCCAAAACTTTCTGGCACGCCCTTTTCCTAAGCATTGCAACCTCATTCCAAACTTAGATACCCAATCCATGATTTCTCATACAGTCTCTCTCTCAAATGTCCACAAACAAATGCCTACACTAATTACCTCTCCCCCCTTCTTGTTATCTTTACTCCAACAGAGACATCAAGAGAGCAGTCAAAGTTATGAGCACTAACAAAGCATCTAATGAGAAAGGCTTCCAAGCGAAGTTCCTCAAGCATGGTCTTCACCCTCTTGACTCCCACATTGTCAATATGTTTAACCATGTTTCTTAGTCCAACTTCCCCCAAGCATGGTTCCTAACATATTATTCAACCGATTTTCAAATCGAGGACTAGCTCAGATTCAAATAACTATTAGGCAATCATAATGGGCTA
>ML783397.1:213283-228943 GCA_009831015.1 Picea engelmannii | reverse complement strand
CACAAAAGAGCAGTAAATCACATCCTACAGCAGTTTCAGTGGGCAGAATTTTCAGTCCTGTTGGCTGTCCTAAACAACAGCAAAAACAGTCCTGATATAACCTTAAAAACAGTGCCCAACAAGAGGTCAAAGACAGACCTGTTGGGCAGCCTTAGGATCCTCAAATTTCTTCATGGTATCAGAGCCAAAGGGCACAAAAGAGGACTGATACAGTTTGCAAACAGTTGGCAGATTTTGTCTCACCTAGACAGTTGTTAGCATCAGTTTTACTTCGTCAGATTAGCATCAGTTTTTAGCATCAGATGGCAGCCATGTTGGTGGCAGGTTTGAGGGTGGAGGATAGGCTAGTGGGGGCTAACAATTGGTCTCCATGGAAGGCCAGGATAGTCGTGATTCTGGAGGAGAGAGGGCTATGGGATCTTGTTGAGAATATTGTGTTACCTCCTACAGAAGCAGTGCTCTTGGCTGAGTTCCGGAAGAGGAACATCAGGGCCAAGAGGACTATCCTTGATGCAGTCAAGGACCATATCATTCCTCATGTATCTGGTAAGGACTTCACATTTCAGATGTGGCAGTCCTTGTATGGACTTTACCAGAGCCCTAACCAGAACCAGAAGATGGTGCTCCAGGAAAAGTTAAGGAGCACCAAGATGACAAAGATTGATTCAGTTACTTCATTCCTCATGAGATTTTCTCAGATTCGTGATAAGTTGGAAGCAATTGGCGAGATAGTAGATCCCTCTGAGTTGGTGGGGACAGCTTTAAATGGCTTCTCCAAACCTTGGGAGAGTTTTGTACGAGGCATCGTGGCTAGAGAGCATATGCCCAGTTGTGAGAGGCTCTTGTATGACTTTGTGCAGGAGGAGCTCAGAGTTGGCTCCGGATCCACTAGTCAGCAGCGTGGTGGTGATGATGAGGATCTTGCTCTTTTGGCAAAGGGCAAGAAGAAGACCAAGAAGGGTCCCAAGGGTGGGGCCAAGCAGCAACAGCAAAGAGGAGGTGAGCAGCAGAGGGATATCAGCAAAGCATATTGCTTTGCTTGTAACCAGATGGGGCACTATGTTGGACAGTGTCCCAAAAGGAAGAAGAAGAAGCAAGGTGGTACTGCAGCAACAGCAGAGGAGGAGGAATTTGCCTCTTAGTTTGAGAGGGAGTGTTCCTTGATAGTTTGTTGTTCGACAGTTGAGACACCATCTCGCATTTGGTACATAGACAGTGGAGTATCGAGTCACATGTCAAGTGTCAGAGAGCACTTCACTGATCTCAGAGATCCAAAGATCAGGTTGGAGATAATGCTTGGAGACAACACCATAGTCTGGACAGCTAGGCGTGGCACAGTTTCCTTTCAAAGGGAGTTGATGCCACCCTTGGTGTCTAGGGATGTATTGTATGTCCCTGGGCTGAAGAAGAATCTGATTTCAATTTCCTCCATTTAGGATAGGGGGTTTGAGGTGTCCTTCAGAGGGACAGAGGTCCTCATTCACCCAAAGGGGTCCAGTGTCACTTTTGGCAGGGTGATTAGGACACGTGAGGGGAATCTGTACAGATTGCTTTTTCAGCCATTGCATGCTTTGGCTAGTAGCAACAGCATCAGTCAGTTGTGTGAGCTATGGCATCAAAGGATGCCTCATTTGCATCATGGAGCTCTTAGGTCACTGAGAGATTGTGACAGGTTTTCCATAGTTCGGCATTGAGTATAAAGAGGTGTGCAGAGGGTGTACTCTTGGGAAGTACACCAAGACTGTGTTTCCCAACAGTGACAGTAGATCAGTTGCGGTACTAGATTTGACACACTAATGTGTGTGGGGCCATATCACGAGTTTCCTTGGGTGGTTGTGAGTACTACATGACTTTTATTGATGACCACTCCAGGAAGACCTAGATTTTTTTCCTGAAGACCAAGAGTGAGGTCTTCAAGAGGTTTCAAGAGTTCAAAGCTCTTGTGGAGAACTAGACAAGAAAGAAGATCAAGGTTTTGCAGTCGAACAATGGAGGTGAGTATACCTCCACAAAGTTTGCAAATTTGTGTGGCCAGCAGGGTATCAGGAGGCAACCGTTCCTTACAACCTACAGCAGAATGGGGTTGCAGAGAGGAAGAACAGGGCCATAGTTGGTGCAGCGAGATCAATGTTGCATTATCAGGCATTGCCATTCTACTTATGGGCAAAGGCTTGTAGTACTGCAGTGTATCTGCATAATAGGAGTCCCCATAAATCTTTGGGGAGGAAGACTCCTGAGGAGGCCTTCACCTGGAGTAGGCCTGATGTTGAGCACCTATGCATATTTGGGTGTTTGAAGTTCTCTGATGTCCCCCTTCTGAGAAGAGGACAAAGCTAGATCCCACGGTAGAGAAGGGGATTCTAGTTGGATATTCAAAGGTCTCTAAGGCCTACCGGATCTACATTTCAGCACTGAGGAGAGTGGTTGTCAAGAGAAATGTCAGATTTGAGGAGGATAGAGCATTCAAGAGATCTCTTGAGTTGAGAAACAGAGTTAAGGAGGTCCCACAAATACAAAGTGATGCATCTCAGGGGACATAGCCTCAGGTGTTAAGTACACCGAGTTCAGGGGTGACTGGTCCACCCAATAGAGCTTCAGGTTCACAAATCCCTGGTATGCAGATAGTTGGTGCACGTGCTTCAAAATCACAGACTACTTTATAGAGATCTGTGGATGAGACTCAGGGGCATGAGGAGACTGCTCCATAAAAGGTTACTTCAGGGAAGATGAAACTGAGATGGTTTCAGGAGACCTTGAAGGAAGCCAAGGTGTATGTCGAAGAGCCTCAAAGGTTGATGAGAGAGAGAAGAGCGCCAGAGAGGTTTGGGTCCTACTTGGCTATGGTGACAAACATTACAGATTCAGAGCCCACTACTTTTGAGCAAGCAGCAGACCAACAGGTCTAGAAAGAGGCCATGCAAGAGAAGTATGACTCCATCATCTGCAATGATGTGTGGGAGGTGGTGCCTAGACCTGAGGGGAAGTCAGTTATGACTTCCAAGTGGTTGTATAAAATCAAGTATGTTGCAGATGGCAACATAGAGAAACACAAGGCTCGTTTTGTGGCGAGAGGATTCTCTCATGTTGAGGAAATTGATTACGATGAGACGTTCGCATCAGTTGTTAGATACACTTCTATTTGGAGTATTATGGCCACTGCAGCAGAGATGGGTTGGAAGATCCATCAAATGGATGTGAAAACTGCATTTTTGAATGGCTTCATAGAGGAGGTGTACATTGAGCAGCCACAGGGATTCGAGGTGTTGGGGAGAGAATTCCACAGGTGCCACTTGAAGAAGGCACTATATGGACTGAAACAAGGTCCTCGAGCTTGGTATTCGAGGATTGACTCCTACTTGCTTTTGATGCGGTTTGAGAAGAGTGAGGCAGATCCGAACCTCTACTACATCATTCGGGGAAAGGATACACTCATTCTCATACTATATGTTGATGATTTGTTCATCACAGGAAGGGAGCATCTCATAGTTGATTGCAAGCGGGGACTTGCATCAGCGTTTGAAATGAAGGACATTGGATTGATGCACTATTTCTTGGGCATGGAGGTTTGGCAAGAGGATGGGCACATCTTTCTGGGCCAAGGGAAGTATGTAGCAGATATTCTAAGCAGATTTCAGATGAACGACTGCAGACCCATGTCGATACCTATGGTTACCAACTGGAAGAAGCTTAGTGCTTCGGATTCCAAGTTGATGGATACTACGAGATAACGCCAGTTGATTGGGTCCTTGATGTATCTGGTCAACACTAGACGAGATATATGTTTTGCCATGAACAATCTGCCAGTACATGGTGGAGCCTAAGAGTGTGCACTGGATTGGGGAAAAACATGTTCCGAGGTACGTTGCAGGATCAGTGGATTATGGATTGGACTATATCAGAGGAGATGGAGTCAGGTTGATTGGCTACACAGACTCTGACTAGGCAGGATGTGCAGTTGACAGAAAGAGCACCTCAAGGTGTTGTTTTGGGTTGGGATCAGCAGTGGTTTCCTGGTTCAACCGGAAACAGAGGTCAGTGGCACTGAGTTCTGCTGAGGCAGAGTACATGGTAGCTAGTCAAGCCAGCTGCGAGGCCATCTGGTGTGAAAACTAGCAGGGGTAATATACACATTTATTATGGAGTATAACAGTTGCTCCGTGCATAACAGAAATGAGAGAGATAAGAAAAGTTTTATTTATCAGCAAAAAATTACAAAACAATTGCAAACTTCTTACAGCCCTGTCATACACGACGTAAATCCGTACTCCTATAGCACGTACAGACTGGTACGAATCAGGCCTTTCCTCCTCTGCTCGATATGGCTCTTGCTTGTTGTTCTTTACAGTCTTGGAATGTCTCTAAGTGACAGTGACCTTGATCAGTCTATATCTCTGTGCTAAATCATTTGGATGTGCAGCTACTAGTCTCTCATGCCAGGTGTAGGTTGCCCAGGGCCGCACTGGCTAGTATGTACACTACCTTGTGTGTGCCCCCGTGCCTCCTCTCCTGCTTGACTTAGCTTCACCTCTTGGTAACTTACCCTTTTCGTTTCCTTAGCTTAGGGTTTGTGTGGGCCCTCTATTCGTAGAAGATCCCAGCCATTGGATCTTTTACTAGATCAATGGTTGGGACTTAATCCTTTATTGACACAACTTAAAGTTTCACTTTTACCATTCCCCACTATTTTTCTTAACACTCCCTCTTAGTGAGGAATGAGTTTTCTACAACACCCAATTTTTCTTGAAAATATTGAAACTTTCCCTTTGGCAATCCTTTGGTCAAGATGTCTACAACTTGTTCATATTTGGGAACATACTGAAGTTTTACTTGGATCTATCATGGAAGACTGGATTTTCAGATAACTTGATACAGCTTTGATTATCACAGAATATTATGGTGGGATCCAAATATGTGTCAAAAAGATCTACAAGAATCTTTCGAAGCCAAATGGCTTCACAACTTGCTTGGTTGGCTGCCATGTACTCGACTTCTATTGAACTGAGTGCAACTGATTTTTGCTTTTTTTTGTACCACGATATCATGCCTAAACCTAGGCTGAAGCAGCAACCAGAGGTATTCTTCCTGTCAGTTGTACTTCCAACCCAATATGAATTAGAATATCCCACCAGATTGACTTGGTCTCCCTGTAAGTATTGAAGGCCAGATTCTATTGTGCCATTCAGATACCTCAAGATGTGTTTTGTTGCAACCCAATCTATTTTTCTTGGATCTACCATATATTGACTGAGAGTGTTGACAGCAAAACATATATCAAGCCTAGTATTAGTCAAATACATTAAGCATCCAATTAATTGTCTGTAGATGGTAGGATTCACCTTGTCTGACTCAAATGAATTTAATTTCTTGAGATTAGTAATCATGGGAGTGGTCATGGGTTTACAGTCCTCCATCCCAAATCTTTTGAGGATCTCAATTGCATATTTTCCTTGGCCCAGGAAAGTCTCACCCTCTTGCTGCCAGATCTCAAGCCCAAGAAAGTAGTGCATTAGGCCTAGGTCCTTGATTTCAAACTCCTTAGCCAGATCTTGCTTGCAATCTGCTATTAAAATTTTTGCCCCTGTTAGAAAGAGATCATCCACATATAGTACAAGAATGAGGATGTCCTCTCCTTTTATAAGGAGGTATAGATTTGGGTCGACATCACTCTTGATAAATCCAATACTTTGTAAGTAGTTGTCAATCCTGGAGTACCACACTCTGGGTGCATGTTTGAGTCCTTACAGATCCTTCTTTAGATGACAGACATGACTCGCTCTATTGTGAACCTCAAAACCCCTTGGTTGTTCTAGATAGACCTCCTCTTCAATGTTCCCATTGAGAAATGTAGTATTAACATCCATTTGATGTATTATCCACCCCATTTGAGTGGCAATAGAGATGATTGTACGAATGGAAGTGGACCGGGCTACTTGGGCAAAAGTCTCTTCATAATTCACTCCTTCCTTCTAAGAGAAGCCCTAAGCAATAAATCTGGCCTTGTGCTTGTCAATGCTTCCATCCGTTGCATGATTTATTTTGTATATCCACTTGGAGCTAACTACAGATTTGTTCAGGGGTCCGGGTACAATTTCCCACACATTATTCTTTATTATGGAGGCATATTCTTCCACCATGGAATCCCTCCAGGGCTTCCTTCCAATAGCTTATTCAGAGCAGGTTGGTTCTGATTCAATCATACTACTCATAAGGGCAGCATACCCTGAATACCTCTGAGGAGGTACGCTTGTTCTAGCTAAAGTTTTTGGCGACTCTACTTGTTCATTTGCTTCCTTCAGCAATTGCTCGGCCCATTTTGGTTTCCTTTTCCTGGAGATAGTTGGTTGTTCTTTCTCTTGGTGTTCCGTTGTGGGAAGATCTGCCCCTTCTAATGAGATCTTCTCCTCTTGACTGGGGGCTTTAGTTTTTGAGATGTCCTTGTCTTGATATGAATTTTGGAGGGCTCATTCTTCTTCAAAGTTTACGTCTCTGCGTAGGACAGTTTTTCTGGTGGAGGGAATGTATATTCTGTAGGCTTTAGAGGTCTCACTGTATCCAACCAAAATCCCCTTTTCAGCTGTAGGATCGAGCTTAGTCGCTTTCTCAGCAGGGATATGGCAGTAGGCAACACACCCAAAGATCCTAAGATGACTGATGTCTGGTTTCCTTCCGGTAAACGCTTCTTCCGGAGTCACATTTCCCAGTACTTTGTGAGGACTTCTGTTTTGAAGATAAACTGCACTGTTGCAAGCCTCTGCCCAGAGAAACTTAGGGAAATTTTGATCATGCAGCATTGCTTTTGTTGCACCAACAATAGCTCTATTATTCCTCTCTGAGACCCCATTTTGTTAAGGGGTATAAGGAACTGCCAGTTCTCTTTTGATTCCAGCCTCAGCACAAAACCTCTTGAAGGCATGCGAAGTGTATTCCAGCCTCAGCACAAAACCTCTTGATTCCAGCCTCAGCACAAAACCTCTTGAGAGTACACCAGCTTGAGGAAGTGCGCACTTGTGAGGAAGGCGCATCTTGCTTTGAGGAGGGGTGCACATGTGAAGTGGGCGCACCAAGAGGGTCACACTCTTCAAGGGAAAGGGCGAAGTACAAGGCTAGCAGGCATCCAGGATAGAGGGTGCACTCTCCTAGGAAAAGAGGCGCAGACTTCAAGGTAGCAGACAGCTACAAGAAGGGGCACAAACCTCAATGAGAAGGGCGCACATATCAAAGCTTTTGCTGGCACTTTGTTCAAGGAATTTTGGACAGTCAACTAGAGCTAAGTTGGCTGATTTTCCTTGCTGTAATTTTTCCTTATAAACTCCATAATAAATCTGCTCTCAAACTGGTTTTCCCCATGGGGGTTTTTCCAGGGTCATGTTGACCAAAAACTCGTGTTAAATCTGTGGTTTGCTTATTTCCTATCAGCATTTAAGTGTTAAGATCTGGTAGAGGGTATTTACTGTTTTGTGGAGTTTTATATGTKCTAATTATGGACAGCAAACTACCTAATTAAACCCATCTAAAACACAGCCACAAAAGAGAAGTAAATCACATCCTACAGCAGTTTCAGTGGGCAGAATTTTCAGTCCTGTTGGCTGTCCTAAACAGCAGCAAAAACAGTCCTGATATAACCTTGAAAACAGTGCCCAACAAGAGGTCAAAGACAGACCTGTTGGGCAGCCTTAGGATCCTCAAATTTCTTCAAAAACAAATAAGTTAATGGAATTGCTAAGTACATCCGTGAGAATACAAAGTCGGAGTGCTATAGGCTTATAGCAGCTCCTGGAAAATCATGAGATAAGCAAATCTATCTTATGATAAAAAGAATCCATAACCTAAGTCCTATCAGCGTGGAGAACTGAAACAACATGATCGTGAGATACATGCAAGTGCGGTAGAGAATCGAAGGCCAAGAACCATTGGCCCTCCTAAATGGGATGTCTCCCCTAGGAGGAGATCAACATCACTCGATGCCCTCTCTCCTAACATCCGTGGCCAAATGAAAGAAACTCCTAATAGATGATTGGTCATTAGGATGATTGGTCAGATGATCTGGAACAGCCGAGAGATAAGGTATGAGATATGCCTCACTATTTAGGTGCAAAAGCTTGCGGTCAAGATCTAGATGAAGTACCCTACCTACTGGTAAGGTGTGAGTTGTCCCGAGGGCTAAGGCAACAAGACTACAAGGGTGTAGCTAGTCAAGCGTTGGTGGCCTCCTAGGGTCTCACAAATCTAATGTCCGATGTAGTGTTGTTGCTTGTCTACCTCTCAGTGCCTCTATCTGCTAGAAGCACCAAACCAAGTTTGGCCAAGGATGAAAAGAGCAGACAAAGCGAGATTTAAATTCAAGGGCCTCCCTCATGTAAAAGAACAAGAATATCTAATACAAGAAATGAAAGCACCTACATATTAAGTTCTGCAACTTTCTAAAAGAGCAGTAAAATCATCCTCTAATCTCATAATAGATCGGGCACCTAAAGATCCTATGATTTTGTGGAAATCATCATTTAAATGTATCCTATGCTTTTTCAGGGTTCACTTTATTAATTAATTATTAAAGTGAACGTTTTTTATAAAGTGACATTTAATTAATAAAGTGACTTAAATTAAGTCACTTAATGATTTAATTAAATGAGAGCCATTGATCTCACGGTTAGATCTCAACCGTTGAGGTTAGGTAAATGGCTCAAGTGTAAGTTATAAAAAGACAGCAAGGGGCAAAGACAAGACACATTCATTATTCATAGAGGTGAGTAATCAAGCGAGAGAGAAGAAAGAGCAGCAGCAACAGCAGCAAGTTGAAGGCAGCAGTTCAGCTGCACACAAACCGAGGCCGTACAGCAGGTCCGTACAGTCGTATGGATTGCCTCTGTGATCAGCCGGCACGGATTACAAGGCACTGTAATATTTCAGGTTTGCAGTGATTTGTGGTTTTTCTCTTTCAGAGCCATTTTCCTTGTTAAGGGAGCTCTTGTAAGTTCCGATGATTAAATGAAGAACTAATTTGAGGAGCAGAAAATTAAATGTGTAATGTGTATGATTTGCTTTTCTAGTTTTTCGATGCATTTAAAGAAGTAAATAATTCCAGTGTAGTATTTAGATTTAATCTTCTTACTCAATTTGTTGGTCTTAAGAAATTTACATGGTATCAGAGCTCTTGCTCTGAGAGAAAAAGTAGATCCAGGTGATACAGTGCAGATTTTGCAGCGAGCTTGAGGGCTAAAGCTTAGGACAGTCATGTCAGTCATCAGCGTAAAGGTTGAGGATCGACTTGATGGGGTCTCTAATTTTCAGCCTTGGAAGCCAAGACTGATACTGCTCCTGAAGGAGCAAGAGTTGTGGGAAGTCATGTCCAACCCTCATCCAGCTCCATTGCAAACCTCCACAAGGGGCACACCAGCAGTGGCAGATCCTGCAGTGCAAGCAGCGTGGAATAAGAAGGACATAAAGGCACAGAGGGTAATCCTTGAAGCTGTCAAGGATCATCTGATCCCGCATGTGTCAGAGAAGACCAATTCCAAGGAGATGTATGATGCCCTAGTATCACTTTTTCCAAAGTGATAACATGAGTCGGAAAATGATTCTTAGAACCAAGCTCAGAGAGTGCAGAATGACCAACTCCGACAATGTGACCAGCTACCTTATGAGGATCACTTAGATCTGTGACCAACTTGCAGCTATTGGGGAAGTATTGGATGCAGAGCTAGTTTATGTTGCTTTGAATGGGTTCACCAAGACATGGGAACCATTCATCATGGGCATATGTGCCCGGGAGATACTCCCCGAGTGGGAGAGACTCTGGGATGATTGCATTCAGGAGGAAACTCGTAGAGAGTCCAGACCCAGCAAGCAGGGAGGAGGTGGAGGAAATGAAAACTTAGCCCTTGTCAGCAAAACCAAGAAAGGAAAACGGAAAGTTTTTGTCAAGAAGGGTGACAGTTAGGGAGAGGGTTAGCAATCTGGGCAAAAGAGGGACATGAGCAAGATCAAATGCTACATTTGCCATAAAAAAGGCCACTTTGCCTCTCAGTGTCCACAGAGAAAGAAAGGCAAGTCGCAAACAGTTGCAACGACAGTAGAGGCACAGTTGAGCGAACTTGCATCCAAGTTCTAGAGCGATTTTTCATTCATGTCTTGCCTTTCTACCAGCACTACTCCCAACAGTGCTTGGTACTTGGACAGTGGAGCATCCCACCACATGACAGAGGCTAGAGAGTTATTCAACAGCCTATCAGAGGAGGACTCAGAGCTTCACATACAACTTGGCAATAATGTCAAGTATCCAGTGAAGGGGCAGGAGACAGTACAGTTCGAGTTGGAGTCAGGAGGATCCTTTGATGCACAAGAGGTATTGTATGTACCTGGCCTGAAGAAGAACTTGAGGACAAAGTTGCAACCCTTAGGAGAGAGGGGCATCTTGGTGGGATACAGTGAGGATTCGAATGCTTACAGAGTCTTCCTGACAGAGCAACGAAGGACAGTGGTGAGCCGAGATGTCAAATTCGAGGAGAACTTGGCATCTAGGAAATCTCAAGACCTACCAATAGTTGCAGAGGGGCCACAGGAGGTGGAACCGAAGGATGAGCCGAGAGCAAAGACTTCCAATGCAGGAAGTCAGACTCCAGAGGTGGCAGACGAGCAGTCAACCCCTTCAACTTCAGTTAGGAGGTCCAGGTGGTTTGATCAGACTTTGTGAGATGCTCATGAGCATGTTGAGCCTCCCAGGACCACATTTCAGGACAACAGGCCTCCTAGGAAGTTTCTGACATACATGGCTCTGATGACCAACATCATAAACTCAGAGCCTTCCAGCTTTGAAGAGTCAGCCAGCCAGCAAGTGTGGAGAGATGCCATGATGGAGGAGCACAACTCCATCATGAGGAATGATGTCTGGGAGATTGTGTCGAGGCCAGAGGGCAAATCAATGGTGACTTCTAGGTGGCTTTACAAGGTAAAGCATGCATCAGATGGCAGTGTGGAGAAGTACAAGGCCAAATTTGTGGCTCATGGGTTCTCTCAGAAAGAGGGAGTAGACTACGAGGAGACTTTTGCTCCTTTAGCCAGATACTCCTTTATCCGAGCAGTACTATATATTGCTTCTGAGATGGGGTGGAGCATCCATCAAATGGATGTGAAGACAGGCTTCCTCAACGGAATCATTGAGGAAGAAGTCTACATCGAGCAGCCACAGGGGTTTGAGGTTCATGATAGGGAGACACATGTGTGCAGGCTGAAGAAATCCTTGTATGGACTCAATTAAGCACCCAGAGCCTGGTACTCCAGGATTGACAACTATTTGCAAAGCATGGGCTTCACCAAGAGTGAGGCAGATACCGACCTATACTACTTACTAATTGGATATGAGGTCCTCATCTTGGTTTTGTATGTTGGTGATCTCATTCTGACACGTGCAAAAAGGTTGATTGCAAGGTGCAAGTCAAACTTAGCATCAGAATTCGAGATAAAAGATATCGGGCCAATGCATTACTTCCTGGGACATGAGGTTTGGCAGCGACTGGGCGAGATCTTCCTTGGACAAGGGATGTACACTCTTGAGATCATGAAGAGATTCAAGATGGAGGAGAGAAAACCAATGGCCACTCCAATGGTGACCAACCTGAGGAAGATTGATTCTTCAGATTAAGAGTTGACAGACCCCAGACAGTACCACCAACTGATTGGTTCGTTGATGTACCTGGTCAACACTCGACCAGACATCTTCTTTGTTGTTAACACTTTGAGCCAGTTCATGGTGGAGCCGAGGGAGGTTCACTGGGTGGCAACAAAGCACGTGCTCGGATACTTGCAGGGCACATTAGAATATGGGTTGAAGTACCTTGGTGGTGATGGTGTGAGGTTGCAGTGGTACTCAAATTCAGATTGGGCAGGCAATGATACAAATCAAAAGAGCACCTCTGGGTGTTGCTTTAGTTTGGGGTCAGCAGTCATTTCCCGGTTCAGCAGGAAACAAACCTTAGTAGCATTGAGTTCAGCTGAGGCAGAGTACATGGCGACCAATCTAGCTAGTTGTGAAGCCATCTGGCTTTGCGAGCTACTCACAAGATTGTTTGGTCAGGAGCTTGAGCTGACCTTGATCCACTGTGATAACCAAAGTTGTATCAAACTCTCGGAGAATCCAATGTTTCACGACAAGTCGAAGCACATCGATATCAGATATCATATCATCAAGGATTGGGTGTTGAAGGGAGCAGTCAAGCTCCAATATATTCCTACAGATGAGCAGTTGGTAGACATCTTCACCAAGCACTTGGTAAAGGGCGAGTTCATCTTCTTCAAAGACAAGATTAGAGTGGTGGAGAATACCTTCCTCGCTAAGAGGGAGTGTTAAAGTTTGTAGCTCAGACAAGTATTTCCACAAGTGTCTTATTGTGGAAATCATCATTTAAATGTATCCTATGTTTTTTCAGAGTTCACTTTATCAATTAATTAATAAAGTGAACGTCTTTTTATAAAGTGACATTTAATTAATAGAGTGACTTAAATTAAGTCACTTAATGATTTAATTAAATGAGAGCCATCGATCTCACGGTTAGATCTCAACCGTTGAGATTAGCTAAATGGCTCTAGTCTAAGTTATAAAAAGACAGCAAGGGGAAAGGACAAGACACATTCATTATTCATAGAGAGTGAGTAATTAGGCAAGAGAGAACAAAGCAGCACTAGAAAGTTGAAGGCAGCAGTTCAGTTGCATGCAAACCGAGGTCGTACAACAAAATCCATACAATCATACAGATCCACACAGAAGGTCGTACAGGACATATGGATTGCCTCTATGATCAACCAACACGGATTACGAGACACTGTAATATTTCAGGTTTGCAGTGATTTGTTGTTTTTCTCTTTCAGAGCCATTTTCCCTGTTAAGGGAGCTCTTATAAGTTCTGACGATTAAATGAAGAATTGATTTGAGAAGCAGAAAATCAAATGTGTGTTGTGTATGATTTGCTTTTCTAGTTTTCCGCTACATTTAAAGAAGTAAATAATTCCAGTGTAGCATTTAGATTTAATATTCTTACTCGGTTTGTTGATCTTAAGAAATTTACAGGGATCCATAACCCTTGTTGATCTAGGGTTGGAGGGATTTCCTCAAAACAAGTCTAGGCCTTAAAAAGTAAACACCTAGGTGTGTAAGCATTGGTGATTGTTGTTTTTGTCTGGTTCCGAATTGGTTCTGGTTTTTGGGGTTGATTGGTTCAATGACTGGTCTGATTCTAATAACATTGGACTAGACTCAAAAATGGGATTTCGTCTTGATTCAAATCACCCCTTCAATCAACTCTCCAAATCAACCCAAGAAACTTAGCTCAAAAATTCCAAATTGCTTAAATGAATTGTGTGAGTGAAATGAGGGTGGTTACCTCTTTAAATAGCATTAAGGGGGCCTTGGGTTATACAACAAGCAACTCGTATAAATAGCCAAAATATAAATAGAACAAGCAACACAAGTTTTGTGTGGAATCTCTCTTCTCTCATTTTTTGATGATATGGATTGCACTCAATGCTATTTTGGTTATATGCACCCTTACTTGCTATAAACATGAGAAACTTTGTATATTTGTGTACAACAGTTTGGGTTCACATGGATGCACATGATTTTTTTTTCAAAATTTGAATATTTTATGTATTTTTTGGTCCACTAGTTTTGTGGTCTAGTTTTGTTTCTTATTTTTGTCCCTTTCCGGTCGGATTCCAATTTTTGGGGTTGACCAATCCAATTCTGATAACATTATTCACAAAAGGTCTTTGCAACCAATGTCAAGGGCAAGGGAAAATGGGCCATCGCCTGTCACTACTATGCCAAGGTGGGCCATATGAAGAAGCATTGTAGAAAGAGGTTGGTTGATCAAAAAACCAAGGAGGGCCTTAGCAAAAAGCTAATGTTGCAGAGCATATAAAGGAGAAGGAATCAACCTTCTTTGTATTCATGGCCAAGAAGCAAGTTGATTAGCACAAGTCATTTGCTTGGTACACTGATTCAAGTACATCAGTGACGACACTTCACCAACAGGCAGGACTTGTTCACAGAGTACAATGCTATATCACGACACTTCACCAACAAGCAGGACTTGTTCACAGAGTACAATGCTTGTTCCTCAAAGGATTCAGTGATCTTCAATGGTGGGGCAGAGTACACAGTGGTTGGCAAAGGGAATTTGCAAATTTTCTTTGGAAGAAAAACGTTGATTTTCCTCAATGTGCATTATGTGCTAGGTATGGATCTTAATCTACATTCTGTGAGTTAGATTATGAGGCACTGGCCCCATCTAGACGCCAATTTTAGCAATCACAAATGTTATATAGTTGACCAGGCAACCAAGAAGGATATTGCTCTTGGTGTGGAGGATCATGGACTGCTGAGATTGGTTGATATTGGACATGTCAAGGTGAATGTGTTGGCAACCAAGGGTGCATCAAACATTAAAAGACAGTTCGCTACACACTACACTCCACAGCGAAATGGTGTGGTTGAGAGGTGGAACCACACAATTATAGAGATGGCTAGGTGTATGATGCAAAACAGGTGTGTTCCAAACACGTTTTGGGCCAAGAAAATGTTCACAGTAGTATTCCTGCTGAATAGATCTCTGACGTTGGCAATGAAGCAGAAGACTCCAAAGGAAGCATGGTCTAGGAGGAAACCTAAAGTCAATCATCTTAATGTCTTTGGTTTTATTGCTTATACTTAGATTCCAAATGAGAAGAGAACCAAGTTAGACCCAAGAAGCAAGAAATTGATGATCACAGGGTACAACAACAATGATAAAGCCTACAAATTGGTTGATGTTAACAACGATAAGTTGAGCTTCGATAGAGATGTCGTATTTGATGAGGAAGTTGGACCTTTCCATACTTCTTCAAAGATCAAAATCATAGAACAACAACTTGTTGTAGCTAAGGATTCAGGGATCAAGCTTCGGGCAACTCCACCTTAAAAGGGGGGGAATTCTAAGCATGTGGAGTTTCCAAGATCTGATTTTGATGATACCAATACAAGTATAGGTCGCCCAGATCATGGTGACAGCTTCGATAGGGAAGATCCCAAGAAAATATCAAAGTGGTGGCACAACACCATTGGAAATGTTCGAATGGATGAAGTGACCAAGGGACAATGATCGAGAAACAAGGGCAAGAAACCTAATAAGGTCAACTTTGCTCTAATGGCCAATGTTCACGAAGTATATGGGCCACAAGTGTTTGAGGAGGCAAAGGGAGACCTGAATGGGAGAAGGCCCTGGCAACAGAACATGAGAGTTTGATGAAAAATCAAACTTGGGATCTCACAACTCTTCCACCGGGGAAGAAACCCACTTGCTACAAATGGGTGTACAAGGCAATTGATGAACTTGACAAATACAAGGCACAGTTGGTTGCAAAAGGGTTCTCCCAACGAGAGAGAATTGACTGTTAGATTTTAGGGTAAAATGCAGAATGTTAGTCTCTTTTAATTTTTCTAATAAACAAGACAAATTAGATCTGTAAGTCAATCACAAGTAAAGCAAACTGCAGCTATTTAATAGAGAAGCTCTGATCAATTATTAAACTCAGATCTAAGAGACAGATCTAAACACTGTAACTAAAGAACTGAACACAGCATATAGTAAGATAGATCTAGAACAGTTAGTGTCAGCTTAAAGACACAACACA
>ML783397.1:184390-195600 GCA_009831015.1 Picea engelmannii | reverse complement strand
GCGGGCTGTTGAAAGACCAGACGCGGCCGCCGGTGCGGGACCTATGAGAGAGAAATCCCAAGCCAGAATTCGAATTGAGATGTCCTTCCGGTTTTTTCTCTCTCGCCTTGTTCAGTATGTGATTGTATGAATAGATAGAAGCGGAAGGGTGGAGACTCCTGCTATTTAAATTTCTTGACAACGTTCTTTCATAATGTTGTGATTCCCGGTTGGATTTCCTAAGTCACATGTTCGCTCTATTCTCGAAGATCTAGTGGTAACCTTACTTTTTGATAAGTAGTGAATGCCCGGCAAGAAAGTATGAAGCAAATTTTCAATATTTTATTTAAATTTTCAATATTGGGGTCAATCAAGGGTGTACATTGTACCCTACCTTTTTAGTTCTATAGACAAACTTAAAGAGTGGTTAAATTTACACGACTGTGATGGTGCTCTTTTGGGTGAGTTTGTGATAAGGCTTATTTTGCATGCAAATGACCTTATTTTGATTGCTAAATCTACTCTTGGGTTGCAAGAACACTTAATTTCCCTTGAACACTTTTGTAGAATAGTGGGGATGCAAGTCAACACTATCAAAACGAAAGTGGTAGTTTTCTCTAGCAAAAGAAAACATAATCAACATAAGTTCTACTTTGAAGGCAACACTCTCGAAGAAGTGGCAGATTACAAATACCCCATAATTGACTTCAACAAAAATCTAAGTTGGGAAGGTTGTAAAAAGAAAATAACTTTGGGAGGTTGAAAAGCGTTCTATGCTTTCCAAAATAGGTGCAGAGAGCCAAAGCTATGGGATTGGAAGACTACGCAAATCTCTTTGGGCTTTTAGTGATCCCGGTGGTTCTCTATGGTTGTGAAGTGTGGGCCAGCAGTACATCTGATTTACAATGGAAGCAAATTGAGAAGATTCAAAAACGTTTGATTACAAACAAGTTTAAAATTAAAAGTTCAGTCCCTTATGATATCATGTTGAGTGAAATGGGGGTTGCTCCTATTGAAGCAATCGCTATGGTGCGTCTCATAAGATATCTAAAAAAATCGAACAAATGGAAGACAATCGTTGGCCTAAAGTTGTCTTCAATGACATATTGTGCAAAAGAAAGAAGACGTGGATGCGGCAAAATATTAAATAGCTTAGTAAATGGGATATTCACTTGAACATGTGCCCTACGAACAATAAAGAGATAAAGGCTTTTGTTATGGATAGGTTCCACAAGCGAACTTGGGATAAAGGGCTAGGGAGAAATAAAGAGTATTATATTGAAGAGTTTAACCCCACTTACAATCATCAGCAAAAAGAATACATAGGGGCCAATATATCTTGGAGAGCCAAAATGCTTATTGCTCAATTAAGAACCAATTCCCATCAACTCCATTGTGAAACCGGATGTTGGAAAAGATCAAAGGAAGCTTGGGAAGAAAGGGTGTGTATGTTTTGCACCTCCGAAAAAGTGGAAACAGAAAAACATTTCATTTTAGAATGTGAAGCCTTCAAAGACAGTAGGGACAGTTATGTAAGTATCTTGGCAACTAGCTCTCGGGATAATCTATTCATCGAGGGGGCAATGGAGAAATTGGGGGAGCTCATCATCAAGTTGAACAGGAAAAGGGTTGAAATGCAAAAATCAGTGTATGAGGCGGTCTGTCCCATAGGCTATTGTTAGCCTCGTGGACGTTAAACTAATTTATTTCTTCTTTCTTTCAATGAAAATCAGGATTTTTAAAGTTCGAAGTATAATTTTTTAATAAAAGGTTCGATTTACAAAATTGTTTTGTTTATTTTTTAACGTGTCATAAATTGTGTATCAACAAGCACTGGGGTTGGCTAATCATTGAGTGAAACTAGGGCTCCTTCCTCTGGGAGGTAACATGTATTAACAAGTAGTGGGGTTAGCTAATCATTGAGTGGAAATAGTGAAGCAAGTGGGTGGATTGACCCTATAACCTTTCAAAGCAAAGAAGGGTATAAGGGTATGCATCCAAAGTATATATCCAGTTAAATTATTGTAAAAGGCCAGAGGCATAGATGATTTTGATCAAAAAGTATTATCATTTAGATATTCCCCCTAGTATTAATCCTCCATATTGTCTAACCTATATGATTCTAAAATATATGCTAGTTGCAATGCTTTTATTAAATTTAAGGGAAACATTTCAATTACAAAATAAATAAATAAGAGTTCTAGCCATGCATTTATAAACACAAAAATGTGATTGGCTCAAATTGTTAGCTCGGTTGGTTTGACCCCTCCCACTGAGGCATAATGCTTAAGGAGGTTGCAGGATTCATTCCCAATAAGATCTATGGGGTTTCCAAATGTTATGGTTGTTGACGATTAATATTGCCCTCCATTTAGAAGACAAGGGAAGAGAGGTGAAATATGCATGCCACTAACAAGGTACCTTCTTCCTCATTTTTATTTTTATTTTTTTAACCATGGGAATCGGCAGCTCATTGGAGTGATATGGGTTAGACCTGGGATCAAACCTATTGTTTGCCACTATAATCCAAGAGTATATCCAACAACCCACAAGCTAGATATACATGTTATTGCAAAATTTGTACTTATGCAAAGCCCACCACAAGTACCTCGAACCTTACGTAACTACAAGATATCTTACCATTGTCACCTTAATACGAAATCCCCTCATTTTAGTGATGGAGGAGGTCCACCACAGGGGAGGCTTCCCTGGTGACCTCAAGGGATCAAAGTAGCAAGTTTGTTATCCAAGCATGTCGCCCCCTCTCTTGATCACCTAAGTCAAGGTCTAGCTCAAGGAGAAATAAGAGGTGAGAAGATGATTTGAGTACCTGCCCAGAACAAGAACACTTATAGCGTATATATGATGATTTCCAAATACAAGTATGCATGTAATACCTCTCAAAGACACTAGACAGTGAAAGATGTTGTGGTTGTTATAAAATTGCAGCGGTTGACAACATTACAACATCGATAGATAAATTGTAACAACAACAAAAATTACACTTTAGAATTGCAAGAACTTACCATGGATACTTAGCATTTACTCAACAGAACATTAACCAATTGTTATAAGCAATTTCTTAGTATTTTTCACCATTGTTACAACAATGTATGCAACAAGTTAGTGTATGTTAGGATGGTTGTTACAAACTTATGCAACAACAGCAAGTATATTAGTGAATTAGCTTAAGTTAGAGTTAGTGGAGTTAGTAGATAGCTTGAGAGATTGAGAATAAAGAGTGTTTTTTATCACTTTCACCACAAGAGAGCTTTAATGATTAGTGCCTTGGGGCTATGCAGTCTTGATAACAATAATGCAATATATTTTGGAGATGAAGCTAGCAAAGGCTAAGAGGTAGGGATTGAATTCTAAGGTGCTAGCACATCAGGGCCTTAGGTTTCAAACCTCGAGGAGAAGATTGCTAGAGTGCAAGCACTTTTGGGCTCTAGCAACCTTTTCTCCCTTCTTAGTTACTTCAACTAGGTCACGATCAAGAGTCTAGTAGCAAACTTCTAAAGTGCTAGCACTTTAGGGCTTTAGGAGTTTAACCCTAGGTAGTATTTCCTTCACAAATTTATGGATGAAATTAACCTTGTGAGAGGAGGAAGCACTTATGCTCCTCTCCTGGGGTTTTATCAAGCAAGATCTTCAATATGAAAAAGTAAAAATTTACCACAAACATTCAATAACATGAAATGAAATTGCAGAAATTTACTTCCCTCACCAAGATATGACAATAACAAACCTTAATTGTAGCAATATCAACCAAAAATATCAGTAAAGAAGCATCCACACTTGACCTCCAAGAGATAGTGCACGAGTAAAAAGAGTTAGAGACCCCAATATAGCGAAAATTTCAGAAGTAGTCTCTCACATGTGTGAGAAGAATGCGATGATAAAAATGAGTCTTGGCTAGCCATGTTTATATGAAAACCCTAGCCATCAAAGAGACTCGAATGAAAAGTCATGTCTCTTCGAGAGGGGTTGGCCCCTTAAATTGTCTTTACATAAATTTAAAATATAGAATTTACATCAAATGAAACCCGAGAAGGGTGATGTCATGTCCTGAGAGGGTGACATTAAGGTAGAGGAGGTGACGTCAAGCTCCAAGATGGGTGTTGTTAGGCCTCCAAAGGCCAAGTGTCACTCTCTCATGTGCCAAGGTCCATGCCAAGTGCCTCCTCCCATCAAATCACCATGTGAACCATCAAACCCTGGCCCCTAGGTGATGCCAAGGGCTAAAAGGGTGACATCCAAGCCTCCAAAGACAAACATTCAAGTGGGGGAAGGTACAATCTTGTCCTTTGGTGATGCTAAAGTGCCTCCAAAGGCAACGCCCTTCATCTTCCATGTTCAACGCTCGTCATCGATGGTGGATTATGTGTGGGCATGGCATCCATCCTATGGTCAAGGTCCTGCAAAGACAAACAAGTACGCCCTCCAAGGGTCCACATGTCATGTGCATCATGTCAAGTAAGCCACATCTAGTATAAGAACCAACCAAACATGTGCATCAAACCCCTCATTTTCGAATTAAACAAATGCTTAAAGACCTTATAAACTTTGCCAATTTTAGGTATGGGAGGGGTGTCAAGGTGCCCTGTTGGGTAGGCCAATCCCCAAGTCAAGGAATGTTTCCCAAGAAGACCCCATCTAAGTCATGTAAAGAATATGAGATGGATTACAACAAGACTTCTAGACATGGATTTCTTGACATACAAGGATTTGTATTCTCTCAATTATGGGTGCCTTTGTGGAGGGTGTATTGACCTTCATCCGCGATGCAACATTTTTCCAAGCCCTTTTTTTGCCATTAATTTATTATGGTCTAAAACATTTAGTACTATGTGCAATGGAAAGTAAGGAGTACCGCAATGCCACTTGAATTTAGAAACACACAGAGTGCCACGTGCAATGGAAAGTAAGGGACCGCAAAATGCATTTCCCCAGCAAGCAGGACATTTATTAAATATGTGATTGAAAGGTCCTTGATTTTTGTGGAGAAGCGTTTTATTGCTCTCTAGACCTTAGGGCAAGTATCTGAAAGGTCAATGATTTGATTTTAACTTTTTCCATCTACAACACCTATGGGCCTTTAGCCCCTTCTTCCCATGAAATGAGGTATAATCCCTTCTTGGGTCAATGAACTTGGAAACCCAAAAGATGAGGAAATGGAGGGGAAGAACTGTGGAAAGTGGTAAGTATGAATGGGAATGGTACGATGACCCTTCAAGGAACTACCTAGTAGCAACCCCTTTCCCGAGAGTGACCAACTTATTAAGATATAATGAAAACCACCAAGGTGAAATTAGGCAAAAGGTATCATTTCCAAGCAAGCGTTCCATAATCAAGAAAATATTATTTGCAACATGCTCAAATGCTTCAAATATTAAGAGGTCACATTAGTAAGAAATCCCCTCATTTTAGTGATGGAGGAGGTCCACCACAGGGGAGGCTTCCCTGGTGACCTCAACGGATCAAATTAGAAAGTTTGTTAGCCAATCCTACCATCCCCACTCTTGATCACCTAAGTCAAGGTCTAAGACAAGGAGAAATAAGAGGTAAGAAGATGATTTGAGTACCTGCCCAAAACAAGAAAACTTACAACATATATATGATGATTTCCAAGTACAAGTATGCAAATAATACTTCTTAAAGACACTAGACATTGAAAGATGTTGTGGTTGTTATAAAATTGTAGCAGTTAACAATAGTACAACAACAATAGATAAATTGTAACAACAACAAAAATTACACTTCAAAATTGCAACAAATTACCATGGAAACTTAGCATTTACTCAATAGAACATTAATTGATTGTTATATGCAATTTTTTAGTATGTTTGAACATTATTACAACAATGTATGCAACAAATTAGTGTATGTTATGATGGTTGTAGCAAACTTATGCAACAACAACAAGTATATTAGTGAATTAGCTTGAGTTGGAGTTAGTAGATAGCTTGAGAGATTGAGAATAAAGAGTTTTTTTTTTTTTTTTTATCACTTTCACCACAAGAGAGTTGCAATGATTAGTGCCTTGGGGCTATGGAGTCTTACTAAAAACAATGCAGTATATTTTGGAGATGGAGCTAGCAAAGGCTAAGAGGTAGGGCTTGAATTCTAAGGTGCTAGCACATTAGGACCTTAGGTATAAAATCTCGAGGAGAAGGATTACTAGAGTGCAAACACTTTTGGGCTCTAGCAACCTTTTCTCCCTTCATAGTTACTTCAACTAGGTCACAATCAAGAGTCTAGTATCAAACTCCTAAAGTGTTGACACTTTAGGGATTTAGGAGTTTAACCCTGGTTAGGATTTCCTTCACAAATTTATGGATGAAATTAACCTTGTGAGAGGAGGAAGCACTTGTGCTCCTCTCTTAGGGTTTCATCAATCAAGATATTCAATATGAACAAAAACATTCAATAAGATGAAACAAAATTGTAGAAATTGACTTACTTCACCAAGATATGACAAGAACAAACCCTGATTGCAGCAATATCATCCAAAAAATCAACAAAGAAGCATCCAAACTTGACCTCTAAGAGATAGCGCAAGAGTAAAAAGAGCTAGTGACCCCAATATAGCGAAAATTTCATAAATATTCTCTCACATGTATGATAAGAATGTGATGATAAAAATGAGCCTTGGCTAGCCATATTTATATGGAAACCCTAGCCATCCAAGAGACTCAAATGAAAGGTCATGTCTCTTCAAGAGAGGTTGACCCCTTAAATTGTCTTTACATAAATTCCAAATATAAAATTTACATAAAATGAAACCCTATATGGGTGACATCATGCCCTTCGAGGGTGACGTTGGGCTAGAGGAGGTGACATCAAGCTCTAAGATAGGTATCGTTAGGCCTCCAAAGGCCAAGTGTCACTCTTTAAAGTGCCAAGGTCCATGTTAAATGCCTCCTCCCATCAAATCACATGTAAACCATATAACCCTAGCCCCTAGGTGACGTCAAGGTCTAGAAGGGTGACACCCAAGCCTCCAAAGGAAAATGTTCAAGTGGGGGGAGGTACTATCGTGTCCTTTGGTGATGCTAAAGTCCCTCCAAAGGCAACGTCCTTCATCGTCCATGTGCAACACTCATCGTCGATGGTGGATCAAGCATGGGCATGACATCCATCCTATGGGCAAGGTCCTGCAAAGACACACAAGTACGCCCTCCAAGGGTCCACAAATCCTATGAATCATGCCAAGTAAGCCAAATATAATAAGAACCACCCAAACATGTGCATCAAACCCACCTTTTCAAATCAAACAAATGCTCAAAGACCTTATAAACTTTGCCAAATTTAGGTATGGGAGGGGAGTCAAGGTGCCTTGTTGGGTAGGCCAATCCCCTAGTCAAGGAATGTTTCCCAAGAAGACTCCATATATGTCATGTAATGAACATGAGATAGATTGGGGCAAGACTTTTAGGCACAGGGTTCTTGACATACAAGAGTACGTATTGTCTCATTTATGGGTGCATTTGTGGAGGGTGTGTCGCCCTTCGTCCGCGATGCAACATTTTTCCAAGCCCTTTTATTGTAATTAATTTATCATGGTTTGAAACATTGAGTACTATGTGCAATGGAAATTAAGGAGTACCGCAATTCCACTTGAAGTTAGAAACACACAGAGTGCCATATGCAATGGAAAGCAAGGGACACCGCAAAATGCATTTCCCCAACAAGTGGGAAATTTATTAATTACGTGCTTGAAGGGTCCTTGATTTTTGGAGAAGCGTTATATTGCTCTCAGGACCTTAAGGAGAGCATCTGGAAGGATAATGATTAAATTTTAACTTTTTCCAACTGCAACACCTTCGGGCCTTTAGCCCCTTCTTCCCATGAAATGAGGTACAATCCCTTCTTGAGTCAATGAACCCGGAAACCCAAAAGACGAGGAAACATATGGGAAGAAGTGTGGAAAGTGGTAAGTATGAATGGGAATGGTATGATGACCCTTCAAGGAACTACCCAGTAAAAACCCCTTTCCCAAGGGTGACCAACTTACTAAGATACAATGACAACTACCATGGTGAAATTAGGCAAAAGGTATAATTTCCAAGCAAACGTTCCATAATAAAGAAAGAGATATTTGCAACATGCTCAAATGCTTCAAATATTAAAGTGACACTTACCATGACGCCAGACTTGTTACCTCATGAAGCAAAACTCGTCGTCCTCTTGGACCAAGCCGATGCAGTGGATGATGCTCTGTTGCTAGTGATGAGTGATGATGCAATCACGAATATGAGGGACCCCACGGCCTCTGCTAGTCAATTTGATTCTCAACATTCTATGTCTGCTACATGTGGGCCTCGAGACATGATCTCCTTAGTTACCCCTAAATTGGGGGGGTAACATCTAGCTCCTACATGGGTACATGTGCTCACCATAGAGCGCATGAGAACCTCAACATATCCTGGTATGACTTGTGCCTACACATTCTCAAGCAAAATGTCAGAGTATCCAAGGTGGCGCACTCACCCCTTATTCATATGAGAAAATATGTTAACCATCAAAATCTAGAGAAAAACTCGAGAAGAAATGTTTTTGACATTTTTATTCTAACATATCAATATGAGTATGCAAAACATAAGAATGTAACATAACAATATGCAGTGATGCAAGAAAAGAATATGTAAATCAATAGCATGTATGCAAATCCAAGCAAGATGCAACTATACTACCATTATATGCACGATGCAACATATATACAATGTAATGCAGGATGCAAATGCCTACCCTACCTATTCTAATTTATGTTATTTGAATTGCTAGGTATAGTCATATAACCAATAAATCTATCCTAACACTGTATCAAAACATCTACATGTTGATACTGAGAGGGGTTGTGAATCAGTATCAGGTACAATTTAGAAGAATTGAAGCTCTAGCTTTTCAATCAAATAAATGCATCCCAATATACAGTAAAGAGCAAAAGAAGAAGTACACAGTGCACAACAAATTTACGTGGAAATCTACATAATGTTTTTCTTATATAATAACAAAATTATATTCATATGAAGCTACAACTTACAAGATTCTTCAACTCCAACTGGAAGGAGGCTTCAACCCCCTAATTTACAGGCTCCAACCTGAAGGAAGCTACAACTCCCTAGATTCTCCATCTCCAACTGGAAGGAGGCTCCAACCCTATTTCCTTGCCCCTTCCTTCCACCCTCAATTATGTATATAAAAGAATCAACTTGTCACTATCATTGTCATTGTCTCTGATACATCATCATCATCAAATTGGGTCCACATAAAGGTTCTATGTCCACATTGGTCTACACACCACTGAGCGCCATGAGTTCAGGGGGAGCAGCCCCAAAGAGAAGAGTTACCCTTTATCATTGATTTCAAAGGGGGAGAGAAAGATCAGGAGCATGATGACATGGGGAGTATGAGTGTTGCCATCAATGACAAAGGGAGATATTGTTGAATGGTGTTGTCATTGATCTCAAAGTCAATCAATGGTGATCAACACGAAGAAGCCTATGGGTTTACTTGAAGGAGTCTCCAAAGTGGTCCCCTTATGGCGTAGCTTTAAGCATGACCCTCACAAGAAGATGCTTTGAAGAATCCCTAAAACCAAGTGAAGAATCCCCTAAAGTCAAGTGAATAAGCCTATAAATGTCCAAGATAAAGATCACAAGATAAAGATTGTTGAAAGTATTATTTGTGGTCAATTTGGATACCTTATCTTTGAGGGAAATTTTACCCTACATATCTAATTCAAATGGAAGCACAAGTTACATGGTTGGAAATCTTATTCCGAGACCTTTCCAATGGTATATGAAAGTCCCTCTAACTCCCTGGCATGAGGAGATGTGAATTTTTTTGTCTGACAACCCAACCAGAAAATTGAGGACAATTTAGCCAGGTCGACCCAAAAACTAAAAATAGGGACAAAACTACTGTAAATACAAGATGGATTTTCGCATTTTTAGAGTATCCAAGCATGTGATTTCTTAGAACAAGCTTGGTAGTGAAGGAAGTGGGAGGATAAGGAGCTGTTATGAAGGATATTTTCTAGTCTTATGGTGATGTTTTGATCATCGTTATGGGTTTGTTGCAGTATGGAAGATTGATTCTTTGCACAAGGTTCTATGTGGTTGTTGGGGTTTATGTGTCACTACTACATATGACCAAATTTGCCACGGTTTTTCGTTGCTATTGCCACACATATCCGTCGCACTTTCCACGAAAGCAAAGACTATTTTTCGTGGAACTTTTTTCGTCGCTATATCCACGAACCAGTTATTCGTGGAAACAACGACGAAATAAGCCCTCCACATGTCATCATCCTCAAGATAGGTTTACCTTATAAAGCGTGCCAATAGCGACGAAACTTCGTCGCAATAGGGACGAAAAATCATGCCAAAGTAAAAAACTTACCAACAGATGCCATACGTGCGACGGAAAAGTGTGGAAAGTTGCGATGAAAAGGCGTAGCAATAGCAATGAAAATGTTTGGCAGAGAAAAAATTTACGACGCAGATGCTATATGTGCGACGCAAAACCGTGGCAAAGTGCGACAAACTTTTGTCGATATTACCACGCTTAATAAAACCTATTCATTGTGTTGCGACGAAAGTTCGTCGATATTGCCATGCATAATAAAACACATTCATTACCTTGCGACGAACTATCGTCGATATTGCCACGCTTCCTGTAGGTTTAAAAAAAAAATCTACATGAGAAGCTGGATGTTGGGATTCGTGATTGACCCATACTCAATATTTTCATGTGTGATTGACCCTTCAAAGGGTTTCTTATGTGAGAAGGGCTTATCAGAGGGGGTTTTGGGACTTATTAGGTGTTTTTCTTAGTGGACCAAAAGGGAAACCCAAGGCACCTTGGGATGAAGGGGAAGATAAAATACATTCCCTTGAATGAATGGTTTTAATTGAGATATTGGGGCTCTAAACTAGAGGTAAAAAACAATTTGGTAGGGGTATCCCAGGGGGACAATATGGGAGATGTGTTTTTTTTTAAATCTATCACTATGCTTGTGAGAGTGGGCCAACCCTTTACTTATCCACTTCAATGTACTCACAACCATTAATCGATATTAATATAGACTGGTCACAATAATTACCTTGAATATCAAATTTAACCTATTAATGTGAAGGGATAATCATAGCATGAGGTTAAAGGCATTCACACCCTTTCAACAACTATGTTTGTAGCTTTTTGGATGAGGAACTTGTAGCCTTGTG
>ML783397.1:149893-162685 GCA_009831015.1 Picea engelmannii | reverse complement strand
CCTATAATGGCTAATGCATATTGAAAGTTATGGATTCGACTAGGGTCGAACCCGCGACCTCCATAACTACCATAAGCCTTAACACAACCCCCACTACCAATGAGCCACCATAACATATCTTAACATTCATATGGATTATTGTTTACTTAAATTGATATATGGTAAAGTTTGGGCGGGGATAGGGTCGAGGGCTTAGCCCTCAAACCATATCCTCTGGACACATGTTATGTTATATGATCGTGTGGAGTTTGCACCATATCCGCGAAGATTAGACTATATGTTAATTATAACATATAGTTTCAAACTATATGTTAGGAATATTTAAAACCACCGTGTAACCAAAGCTATATCCGCGGGGAAGTTATAATATATTATAGTTATAAATTATAACAAAAAGCACCGATGTATATGGCAGTCAGTGGGAATGAAACCCCTGACCTAACAACAAATACAAACAACTTAAGTAACTCTGCTAACCAACATGCCATTTATGGCATACGTTGTAACAAAATCCAACTTATTTGTATTTAATGACCTCCATAAATTTCAGGATTTGGTTCAGGGGTGCACCCTATTTAATGGTGTGCAACCCAAGGCTATGGACACACAACACTAATGCAGAGAATTGCCTCATAATGCATGACGAGGGTACAAGGCATATGAGGTAACACCGTAAAGCGTGTCGAGGGGTACCTAGACAAAATTTCAAGAGTTTTATATCAATTTTGCACTATTTTTCACGAGAAATTCAACGATGCACTATGTTTCTGCATTTGAGGAACATGTAAAAAGGTCAGTGTAAAATAGTGCAAAATTGGTAGGTATCCCAAATTGGGTGAACTTTGCTTTTTCCATCTTGTGTATGTGATCATATTATTGTTGTTCATTTCAAGTTCAATTATTTGCAAGTCATTTATCATTAAAGTGGAATTGGCTAGATAATTATTTCACATGTAATTTGCAAAACCATCAAGAAATCATTTTATATCGAAGTTCAAGTAGATGTTTATGTGTATTTACAATTATCAACATCTAAGGATTTTTTGGATCAAGTTGGTATCAGAGCAGGTTTGACAAATATTTTGCAAGTGGATGCTTACAAGAGCCAAGCTCAAACTTGGTAAAAGAAAACTTGCAAGTTATAAGTCTGAAATCTAAAAGAGATTTCGATGACATAAGATGGATTCTTAAAAAGGAGAAGAAGAAGATCAATCCATGAGTCATGAAGAGATCATAGATACGATTCAATCCCTAAAAGAAACAATAGATGAGTTAGAACAAAGAATTCAAAATCCTGTAAGTGGAGAATCTTCGGAAAAAGGGAGAAGGAGGAGGTGAAGGCGGTGGACCTTCAAAGCCCCCTTCCCCTTCCTCATCATCATCATTAGTTTCTTCTTAAGCAAGTAAACATTCTTTTCATCGAAATAAGTCCTCTAAGATGTTTGAGCATAATCCACCATTACTGAAATTAGATGTTAAGTTCGAGTTTTCGACCTATGATGGAGAATTGAATGCCGAGAAATTGGACAATTGGATCAAGCAAATAGAGGTATATTACAGAGTTCAAAGGATCATGGATGAGGCTACAAAGATACAGTTAGCTGATCTTTGACAAAGTGGCACTGCCTTTATATGGTGGGAGAGTAGGATGCAAGTTGATCTGGTTAAAAAAGGTAAAGTAATCTCTTATTGGGATACATTTACTAAGGTTATAATAAAAGAATTCTATCCATTGACACATACGCAGATGACAATGATCGAGTGGCAGCATTTGAGACAGAGTAAAGACCATAATATTTAGGCATATACACAAGAATTCAAAAATAAGGCATTATCCCTAGGAATTTCGATGTATACTCATGAAACTCTTATGAAGTACATTGGTGGCATGCACTCATATCTTCGTCACACTATACCGAGAGATGAAAGAGTAAATGTGTTATCACATGAAGTTGTCCAACGTCATGGGTGACAACCATGAGCACAGGCAACAGGCGAGTGCAGTTTGTAGCAGCAGAGATCCCCTGCGCAGTTCAGTTTAACGCCATCTCTAAGCGTAGTTGAAAGGATTCCATAGTTGGCGGGCACATAAATTTTAGTGGGGGAACTAAAATAGCAGGCGCGCCCATATCGCAAATCGCGGCCAGATCAACGACCACCAGTCACTTCAGCGTTCCAAACTGCACGGGTGTTAAAATCCAAAAGCGGGCCGAAATCCAAACCACGATATTGCGGGGAAGCTACGTGGCGGAAGATGGTGCATTTTGGGCCCAAAAGCGGTGTGGGTCCAAACTGCTTTTGACGGCCCTGAAATCATGTACTTATTTAGCGCCGTATCCAAGGAAAACACGTGGCCACCCCCTAGTCATCAGGACGCGTCCCGATCTCGAGGAGGATTCAGCTAATGATCTGCCTTTATATGGTGGGAGAGTAGGATGCAAGTTGATATGGTTAAAAAAGGTAAAGTAATCTCTTATTGGGATACGTTTACTAAGGTTATAATAAAACAATTCTATCCATTGACATATATGCAGACGACAATGATCGAGTGGCAGCATCTGAGACAAGGTAAAGACCAAAATATTCAGGCATATACACAAGAATTCAAAAAGAAGGCATTATCCCTAGGAATTTCGATGTATACTCATGAAACTCTTATGAAGTACATTGGTGGCATGCACTCATATCTTCGTCACACTATTCTAATGTTTAGCCCCTCTAACATTGATAAGGTGTCAATACAAGCTACACATCTAGAGGCTAGCAAGGGTAAGCATTCGAGTGAAGATAAGAAGCCATTCAAGTTCAAGAAGAAATTGAAAGGTAAATGGAAGAGTAAGAAATCAACCACAATGAAGCAAGTTGAGGGAAGACCAACATGTTCCCACTGTAAGAGAAAGGGATATGAGGTATCACAGTGTTTAAAGCTGCATCTAGAATTCTGATCGAAGAAATTTAAGGATAAAGGGAAGCAAGAGACATGGCCATGGATGAATCTAAGATCATGGCCATAGGAAGAAAATATATATCAACTATCAGTTCAAATTATTTAGTTCAGTCTGCCAAGACGGAAAGTGATATTGATCAGAAGAAAAGGAGAAAGCTTTTTCATGTCAGAGTTATAGTCAAACATACTAAGGTAGATACTTTATTTGACAGTGGATCTCAAGTTAATCTAATATTTGAAGCAATTGTTAAGAAGCTGGGATCAAATACGACACCTCGTAAAAGGCCATATCCATTAGGTTGGGTCTGTGACGATTCTAAGTTGCAAGCGACGAAACAATGTAAGACCAGGTTTGCAATTACAACTAAGTTATTTGATGAGGTCGAGTTAGATGTTGTGCCTCTTAACATCTGTGACATTATCTTGGGTAGTCCATATCTATTTGAATGGAAGGCTGTGTTCTATCAAGAAGAAAACAAATATGACCTTCTCAAGGATGGGGTTGAATATATTGTCAGAGCTCATCTCATAAATACTAATGTTTCTTTAGTGAGCATAGGGCAAATGAAGAGACTCGTGAGCGCAATTAAATATTTTGTTCTCATGATAATGAAACAAAAAGAATAATATATAACATATGCCTTAGCAGGTTGTGATCCAAATCATAAAAATGAATTGATCAACATCATATCTAATTATGATGAGTTGTTTCAGGAACCTATAGGGCTGCCTCCTAAAAGAGAGGTTGAACATGAAATATATTTGCAGCAAGATGCTCTTGTTCCAAACATTGAAATGTACAGGTCATTGGTAATCGAGGATGCAAAAATCAAGAAGCAAGTTCGGAAGCTGCTTGATAAAGGAATCATCAGACCAAGCTCCTCTCTATGTGGTTCTCCTATTATATTAGTTATTAAGAAAGATGGCACGTGGAGGATGTGTATTGATTTCTGAGCCCTGAACAAGATTATGACAAAGAATCGTTATCCTCTTCCTAGAATAGATGATCTATCAGATCAGTTAAAGAATGTTGTGTATTTCACTAAATTGGACTTGAGAAGTGGTTACCATCAGATTAGAATTGCAGAAGGCGACATATGGAAGACTACTTTCAAGACCAAGCAAGGCTTGTTCGAATGGTTGGTTATGCCATTTGGGTTAGGTAACACCAACAAATTTTATGAGAGTGATGAATGATGTGTTGAGACCCTATATAGATGATTTTTTTTATTGTCTATTTAGACAACATATTTATCTTCAGTCGAAGATGGGAAGATCATATAAAGCATGTCAATACAGTCTTTGAACCTTGAAGAAGCATAAGTTGTATATCACGTTATCTAAATGTGATTTTGACAAAACTTCTCTAGTATATTTGGGTTACATTGCATGGAATGGTCAATTAAAGATAGATCCTGCAAAAGTACAAGTCATTGTGAAATGGCCCAAGCCAACTACTGCCACCGAAGTCAGGAGCTTCTTAGGAGCAATACAATACTGGAGGAAATTTGTTGCTAGTTTCTCATACATAGCAACACCTCTACATGCATTAGCAAGTGTTAAGAATGTCTTTCAATCGAGAGGCAAGAAACATAAAGACTTCAAGACATTGAAGGAAAAGATAAGCACAACACCAGTTCTGGCATTTCTTGATCTACAATAGCCATTTGAGATTCAAACCGATGCATGTGGATATGCCATGGGCATGGTCTTGATGCAACGAGGTAAACCTATATGTTGTCATTCTAAGACTTTCACTCAACCTATGATTAACTATCCAACATATGATAAGGAGACAATAACTCATACAGATCATGAGCCATTACACTATTTGCAGTCACAAACAAATCTACAACAGTCACAACACTTTAGGTGGATGGATTTTCTACAACAATTTCATCCGATAATCAAGTATAAGAAGGGTATTCATAAAAAGGTTGCATATATGTTATCAAGACAAGTGATTAATGCATCCGCAATACTCAGGTACAATCCTTTAGCACATGAAAGTTATGCAAAAGAATATGCTAAGGATAATGATTTTAGAGAAGTATATGATGCATTAACTCATGAAAATCAACAGTCATACTATTATATGCACGAGAGTTTATTATATCATCTTCAAAAATTATGTATACCAAGAGATGAAACAGTAAATGTGTTATCACATGAAGTTGTCCAGCGTCGTGGGTGACAACCATGAGCACATGCAACAGGAAACAAGCAAGTGCAGTTTGCAGCAACATAGATCCCCTGTGCAGTTCAGTTTAGCGCCATCTTTAAGCGCGGTTGAAAGGATTCCATAGTTGGCGGGAAGATAAATTTTAGCGGGGGCGCTAAAATAGCAGGCGCACCCAGATCGCAAATCGCGGCCAAATCGACGACCACGAGTCATTTCGGTGTTGCAAACTGCACGGGTGTTAAAATCCAAAAGCGAGCCAAAATCCAAACCACAATATTGCGGGGAAGCTACGTGGCGGAAGATGGTGCATTTTGGGCCCAAAAGTGGTGTGGGTCCAAACCACTTTTGACGGCCTCGAAATCACATGCTCGTTCAACACCGTATCCAAGGGTAGCACGTGGCCGCCCCCTAGTCGTCAGGATGCATCCCGATCTCGAGGAGGATTCAACTAATGATCTGCCTTTATATGGTGGGAGAGTAGGATGCAAGTTGATATGGTTAAAAAAGGTAAAGTAATCTCTTATTGTGATACGTTTACTAAGGTTATAATAAAACAATTCTATCCATTGACACATACGTAGATGAAAATGATCGAGTGGCAGCAGTAAAGACCAAAATATTCAGGCATATACACAAGAATTAAAAAAGAAGGCATTATCACTAGGAATTTCGATGTATACTCATGAAACTCTTATGAAGTACATTGGTGGCATGCACTCATATCTTCGTCAAACTATTCTAATGTTTAGCCCCACTAACATTGATAAGGTTTCAATACAAGCTACACATCTAGAGGCTAGCAAGGGTAAGCATTCTAGTGAAGATAAGAATTCATTCAAGTTCAAGAAGAAACTGAAAGGTAAATGGAAGAGTAAGTAATCAGCCACAATGAAGCAAGTTGAGGGAAGACCTACATGTTCCCACTGTAAGAGAAAGGGACATGAGGTATCACAGAAAGTAACTGTGTTATCACATGAAGTTGTCCAGCGTCGTGGGTGACAACCATGAGCACATGCAACAAGCGAGTGCAGTTTGCAGCAGCAGAGTTCCCCTGTGCAGTTCAGTTTAGCGCCATCTGTAAGCATGGTTGAAAGGATTCCATAGTTGTCGGGCAAATAAATTTTAGCGGGGGCGCTAAAATAGCAGGCATGCCCAGATCGCAAATCATGGCCAGATCAACGACCACCAGTCATTTCGGTGTTGCAAACTGCATGGGTGTTAAAATCCAAAATCGGGCCGAAATCCAAACCACGATATTGCGGGGAAGCTGCGTGGCGGAGGATGGTGCATTTTCGGCCCAAAAGCAGTGTGGGTCCAAACCGCTTTTGATGACCCCGAAATCATGTGCTCGTTCAATGCCGTATCCATGGACAACACATGGATTCCCTCTAGTCGTCAAGACGCGTCCCAATCCCGAGGAGGATTCAATTAATGAACAAGGACTGACTTTTGCGACCCCAATTCACATGCTTATTCAGTGCCCAATCCGTGAGCAGGACGTGGCGGCCTTCTAGGCATCAAATCCTCGTTCAGATCCCAAGAAAAGATCAATTAATAAAATGAGGGAGTGGTGGTTGAAACCTCAACTCACCCCATAAATAGAAAGCATGGAGGGTCTGGCTGTAGATACAGGACTGTCAGCCCAAGGTACCACGATGGACGGTTTCTTCTTGCAGGCCCATACTAATTTGAGCTTGCGTCTGATAGAAGGATGCACAGACGAAAAGACTTGGATGGGATGGCTAGATCACATTCCTAGCGGTTGTCCACTGATCCGAGTGTAAATAGGTAGGTTAAGAATTTGTAAAAGGAGGGGGGTTTTCAGAGGCTCGAGAGTCAAGAGAGCTTTAGAAATAGGGCACTACATTTTTAGTTTGTGAGCCTGAGGGGCATAGATTGTAAAATATTATGTTATTCAATATTCCTTTGAGTTGTTTTATCAAACTTTCTTCTTAGTTTACATGTTCTAGTTTTCTTGTCTGGATGTAGCATCTTTGATCTATGGATTCCTAAGGCGGTAGAGGATCTGCTGTCATCTTTCCCATCTTTCATCATTTATCACTTAGACACTTGTTGTTTTTCTTCTTGTCTGGATGTAACATCTTTGATCTATGGATTCCTGAGGCGGTAGAGGATCTATTGTCATCTTGCCCATCTTTCATCATCGAGACACTTGTTGTTTTTCTTCTTGTCTGGATGTAGCATCTTTTATCTATGGATTTCTGAGGCGGTAGAGGATTTGTTGTCATCTTGCCCATATTTCATCATTTATCACTCAGACACATTCTCTTTTCTTTCTCCTCATCACCACATAAATCCTATGTCTGATAGGCAGTTCAAATGCCTTCATTAAGCATGATACTTATGACTCCATAGCCCAACGGTCCAGGACTGATCTGCAATGACCTCTGTTATCTTTTCCTTCCTTTGCAGTCTTGTCCTGACTCCCAACGTTAAACCCACTTGAAACAAATTTAATGTTACAAGGCTTACCCCCATTTTCATTTTGGGGGTGACTCTTGGAGCGTTAACATTAATGGCATCGTTGCAGGGTACGAAAATGAAGATATCTTCCCTTTGAAAACAATAATGAAGAGATCCAATTTTAGATGGTGAATTGAAGCTGGACACATTGTTCTGACTGCTTGTTTTTCACCATGGCGACTCCACTCTGCAGAATCTGTTGGTGACTCCACTGAAAGGAGAAAAATCAAATGGCTATGGAGGCTATCCTGGCCAGGAGGTTTGCCCCACTAAATTTCTCAGCCAAAGCTGGTTATCCACATCCCGTGCCTCAAATTGGTGAATGGCAAGATATGCTGCCAAGATTTTATGAAGGTGAGAATGACAACCCTGTTGAGCATGTTCTATAATTTCATGCTTTGATGCAACAAATTGGCATCCAACATGAAGACATGTGTATGAAGTTGTTTATGTACTCTCTTAAACGATATGCTCGTATTTGGTATCGCTCTCTTGAGCTTTCTAGCGTTTCTTCACTCGAAGAGTTTCATGCAACTTTCAATATTCATTGTCAAAAGTCTTATTCCTTTGAGTTAATTTTTCATAGTTGTTGTGAGGAGTATAAAGACTGTGCTCATGATACAATTGATTCTTATGAAGGATGTAAGAATGAAGGAGATGCCTTGGATGAGGAATCAACTCTTTCTCTTCCCTATTCATCTGCATCAGATGAAAACTTTGTTTGTTGTCTCAATAAGGAAAGTGCAGAAATTGAGTCTGTTATGGAAGCCAATACTCTGTGTAGCCCTGTCTCTAAAAAACCTAGATATGAGTAGCCTATTTTTGACTCATAGGGTGATGATGAGATATTGCTTCCTGGATCGAATCTTGAAAGGCAGCCTATGTTTAATAATGAAGAACAATTTTCTCATGTTGGGTAGAAGATACCTCTTGGTATGTCATTCGAGACCCCTCCTTTATTTGATCATTATGGAGACAATGATGAAGATGCTGCAGTGTTTTTTTTCTTAGAAGCAAAAAGCATTAGCGACCGACCTTCTAATGAAAATGAAAGCTTTTACCAAGAGCAGCATGATAAAGAGAAAGAACCGCGCATTGATATACATGAGGAGATCTCTTGCCATCAACTAACAAATGTTATCAGAGAAGATAAAAGAGAAGTGGATCAGCAACCGTCATCAGCCATTCACTCACCTGTGCTTGCCACAAACATTCAACCACATGTGAGCAGCTGTAAAGCAGAGCAAGCTTTCTGTTACCAACCCAGTAAGTTTTATCACCTATTTTATGACCCTATAAGGGAGTACATGGAGTTGCATTTCCTCAATGTATTGAAACCTTCAAGATTTATCTTACCTTCAACATTGGAAGGTAATCTGAAGAATGTAATTAGTTTACTGTCACAGTTTTGTTATCCCTTGCTGATAAGTGACAGAGTAAATAAATTTTCAATTAGGAAGTTACTTGAATGGCTCTGGTGGAAATTTGTTTTCACCTAGCCCATTGTAAAATCGATTAGTTTAGTATTGTACATAAATAAGCTCCTTCTGGAGCATTTGTGTTTGTTTTCTTTTTAAGTTAAGTAGTGTACATGTCAGCCTGTTGTCCCAGTAAAATGCATTTGAGCTCGACTCCTCAACCCAAAGGCTAAGGCACTGAAACTACTTGTTAGTGGCAACTCACAGGGAGCATGTCATCCCCTGTGGAGCTAAATGTTATCACATGAAGTTCTCCAGGGTCGTGAGTGACAACCATGAGCACAGGCAACAGGCGGGTGCAGTTTGCAACAGAGATCCCCTGCCCAGTTCAGTTTAGCACCATCTCTAAGCGCGGTTGAAAGGATTCCATAGTTGGCAAGTAGATAAATTTTAGCGAGGCGCTAAAATAGCAGGCGCACCCAGATTGCAGATGGTGTCCAGATCAACGACCACCACTTATTTTGGTGCCACAAACTACACAGGTGTTAAAATAAAAAAGTGGGCCGAAATCCAAACCATGGTATTGCAGGGAAGCTACGTGGTAGAAGATGGTGCATTTCGAGCCCAAAAGTGGTGTGGGTTCAATCCGCTTTTGACGGCCCCGAAATCACGTGCTCGTTCAACAATGTATCCAAGGACAGGACATGGTCTCCCCCTAGTCGTCAAACAACGTCTCGATCCCGAGGAGGATTCAACTAATGAACAAGGACTGACTTTTGCAACCCAAATTCTCATGCTTATTCAACGCCCAATCCGTGAGCAGCATGTGGCGACCTTCTAGGCGTCAAATCCTCATCCATATCCCGAGAAAATATTAGTTAATAAAACGAGGGAGTGGTGGTTGAAACCTAGACTCACCCCATAAATAAAAAGCATGGAGGGTCTGGCCGTAGATCGAGGACTGTCAGCCCAAGGTACCACGATGGACAGTTTCTTCTTGCAGGCCCATACTGATCTCATCTTGGGTCTGACATAAGGATGCACAGACGAAAAGCCTTGGATGGGATGGCCAGATCACATTCCTAACGGTTGTCCACTGATCTGAGTATAAATAGGTTAGTTAGGAATTTGCAAAAGGAGGGGGGTTTTCAGAGGTTGGAGAGCCAAGAGAGATTTAGAAATAGGGCACTATATTTTTAGTTTGTGAGCCTGAGGGGCATGGATTGTAAAATATTATGTTATTGAAGATTCCTTTGAGTTGTTTTATCAAACAATCTTCTTAGTTTACATGTTGTTCTATTTTTCTTGTCTGGATGTAACATCTTTGATCTATGGATTTCTGAGGCGGTAGAGGATCTGTTGTCATCTTGCCCATCTTTCATCGTTTATCACTAAGACACTTGCTGTTTTTCTTCTTGTCTGGATGTAGCATCTTTGATCTATGAATTCCTGAGGTTGTAGAGGATCTATTGTCATCTTACCCATCTTGCATCATTTATCACTCAGACACTTGCTATTTTTCTTCTTATCTGGATGTAGCATATTTGATCTATGGATTTGTGATGCGGTAGAGGATCTACTGTCATCTTGCCCATCTTTCATCATTTATCACTCATACACATTATGTTTTCTTTCTCCTCATCACCACATAAATCCTTTGTCTGATAGGCAGTTCAAATGCCTTCATTAAGCACGATACTTATGACTCCATAGCCCAACGGTCCAGGACTGATCTGCAACGACCTCTGTTATCTTTTCCTTTCTTTGCAGTCTTGTCCTAACTCCCGATGTTAAACCCACTTGAAACAAATTTAATGTTACCAGGCTTACCCCCATTTGCAGTCTGGGAGTGACTATTGGAGCATTAACAAAATATAATCAGAGAAGCTCATGCATCTCTCATCTCTGCTCATTTCAGGGTTGGTAAGACAGTTGCACAGTTACAAATGTATTGTTACTGGCCTTGGATGAACGAGACAATTTCCAAGTATATCAAAGGGTGTGTCAAGTGTGCCATAAGCAAACCTAGCAACATAAAGTTGGGGTTATATACACCACTTTTGGTACCTTCACAACCATGGGACAATATCTTCATGGACTTTGTAGGGGGTTTGTCGATGTCCAAGACAAGTCATGATTATCTATATGTCATGGTGGACAAAGTAAACAAGATGTGTATTCTAATGCCATGCAAGAAACAAGTCACAGTTGAGCAAACAACACAAATGTTCTTCATTAATGCATAGGTTCATTTTGGAATTCCTACATCTATTATATTAGATTGAGACTCTCATTTTTTTTGAAAATTTTGGTCTCATTTATCGGAGCTAATGGACACTAAGTTGAAGAAGATCACGACTTTTCATCCGTAGAGAGATGGACAAACAGAGGTAGTAAACAGAACAATGGTACATCTACTTAGAGGATACTGCAACAAACATCCTAAATTATGGGATGAACAATTACCTTATATCCAACATGCCTATAATCATGCCATGCATTCGTTTGCTCATAAAAATCCTTTCGAAGTATGTTTGGGGTACTTGCCTAAATCACCTATGGAATTTGTTTTTGGAGAAGCAAGTCATGAAGATCGACAAGATGATACAGATAAAGCTAAAAGCTTCATTCAATAGATTCAATAGGTACATCAAGCAATACAGGAACAATTGGAGAACAACCGAGCCAAATATAAGGCAAGGCATGACACACATTGGGTTGATCATCAATTCGAAGTTGGTGATCAACTATGGTTACATATCAACAAAGATAGAATGAAAGGTAAATGCAAAAATCTAAGGCTAATCCGATATGGTCCATTCAAGATCTTAGTGAAGATTGGTACTAATGCCTTTCATTTAGATCTACCAACCTACATGTAAATGTATCCAGTGGTAAATGTTGAGAACTTGAAGCTTTATGAGCCTCCTATGATCATGGATGAAGATGAAAGTATTCAGGTTCTAGCAGTTCATGATTTTTCTCCAGAATATTTGGACGAGCAAGAGCACGATGCCATTCTCGATAGAAGGATCAAAACTTCACAACGAGGTGATGTGGAATATCTTCGAGTTAGTATTAAAGGGGTAAAACCAAGTAGATCCAAATGGATGGAGATTGGAAGGGTGAGGGAACTCTACCCTCACTCAGTTGTTGAGTAATTGAAACTTTTGGAGGTCCAAAAGTCTTCCAATGGGGAGGAATGATCTAGGAGGATTCAGGAATGCTCATAGAGGTCTAGAAAGATCTGGAACATCCATGGAGTTCTAGAATGATTCATAAATTCTCAAAATTCAAATGCTTCATATCATCCCAAAAAAGCCATCATTGCATAGAGCTCGACGATATCTTTTCAACAACACAAATTTCGCCTCAAATGGAGTTCGTATGTAAAAGTTATGAACAATCAAAGTTCGGGTCAAACCTAGTAAAAGTCAAAGGTCAAAGTACTTGGGAAAATAAAGAGGTAACACGTGTCACCAGTGAAAGGGTGATACATGGCACCTAATTGGTAGTTGACTGGGCAGATTGTACCTCCAGGTGGACAAATTGCAAGTTGACAAGTGGCAGACAATTGGTTTAATCAAATGTGGATAATCTTCCAGGGGGAGCAGCCCCGGATAATCTTTCAGGGGGAGCAGCCCCGGATGGAAAGATACCTTTTCCGTTGATGACAAAGGTGGATTAGATTTATCAGATACAGAGGACAGAGGCATGGTTTCAGGGGGAGCATGACTGATATGATTTCAGTGTTACATTAG
>ML783397.1:98633-132318 GCA_009831015.1 Picea engelmannii | reverse complement strand
AAATCCGATGTGCGCCGCTGATCCGGGCACGTGAAATCCTGCCATCCAGATTTGCTCGTTGTTTACCATGGGCTCATTTACATTCAGAACTTAGGACAATAGGGTTTTTACCCATTTCTTAGCATTTACCCCCTTAACCAGAAATATCGCTAATAGTTTCGCACATGCAAGAGAGGGAACTTCCCAAATTTACGAAGTCCCGAAGTAGTTTGGGAGTGTCCGAAGTAAATCTCAACTGTTTGATCGTCCAAAGAAAATCTCAGGTGTTAGATCATCCGAAGTAGATCTGAACCGTCAGATCTGAAGAACAGGTGGCGTGAATCTATGGATCTCGGATCAAGACCCGAAGTAAATGTCAATCGTCCGATCAAGAGGGTAGGTGGCATAAATCCATAGGCTCCAGGTAAAGACCCGAAGTAAATATCAGTCGTCCGATTCAGGAGAATTAGATCTAAATCCTTGGTTTGGAAGAGACAAATCTTAGTCATCAATCCAGAAGTACCGTCAAGATCGTAAGATCGATGATCACGCTCGATTGCGGGGCTAGAAAGTGCCTAGACGTTAAATTTTTGTGAGTGGGCCGCAATCGAAACCACTGTATCGGTGAAGAGGTACGTGGCAACTGGAGATAAATTGCGGGGAGAAAAGCGGTTGAACCCAAACCACTCTTGGGTGCATCCGCAATTGTGCGTTTACGGGAGGACCTAGCCCGAGGTCACATGCGACAAGGGGCTAACGAGAAAAGAGATAGTGCATGAGACCTAAGAGTTCAACAGTTGCGGAAAGAGGTCACGGGTGCCATAGAACCTGCACTAGAGAACTGAGAGGACTTGTGTTAATTCACAAGTGAGACCATTAAAGTCTCAGAGAGCCAATTCGGTTCGGAGTTGAAGATCCTTGACCGGGAGGTCACGTATCCTTTAAGAGAGAAGAGGGGGGGGGGTTACATCACTGCTTCACATCATAATGGTTGGCCTACAATATCATTGTCATTACCTCCTCCTCTACCGCCATTCAATCCAAATGCCCAAGCTGATCGCATTGTTTCGCCTGTCTAGTCCTCGCATGCAAGAAAAATGCTCAAAACCACCATGCCTGAACCAAAGATTGATAAACAGAAAAAAGTGGCCAATTCCCCTAACTCTTTTGAAAATTCCTCTGAATCAGTATCCTCCCATCTTCACATCAAAGAAAATTTCTCCCATGTCATCAGCGAGATCCATCCTAAAGGTTCCAATCAACCTCCTAACACTGCAACATAAAGATCAAAAGAGGGCAGTAGTGGAAAGAGGCAAACCGCCTCTCATAGAAAATATGGATTTTCATGTTGTTATTGGCATGAAAAAAAACTATTTGTTTTGGACAACAAGGATATATTTAGACATAATGTTTTGGACAACGTGGATATTATCCTATTTTTGGTCAACAATCATATTTTATTTTTGTTAAATATAAAATTGTTTGACTATTTATGTGAATGGGAGTTACAAGGCAAATGTTGGAGCATATATTGGGTTATTATATTTCACATTATGTTGATTATTGGAGTCAATAAAAAGGGAGTAACAAGGAGGAGTCATATTTTGTTAAAATTTAACAAAGAGATTATGGGTCCCACCTATTTAGTTATTATTTAATAGACCCATATTTATTATTATCTATTTGTTTCAAACTAGTGGTTAAGCTAACTAAAGCTTAACAAAAGAAAGGTATTTGAACTACCATTACTTGTTTTGAAGAAGAATAAAAGGTCAATCAAAAGAAGAGACAAAAGGGAGAGAACAAAAGGAGAACTTCTGATACAAGGTCTGCTCTATACTTGTGAGTTTTTATTTTTCTTCATTCATTCTGAGTTTACTAGAAAGCTAAACCATCTTGATGACAATCGGGTCTTATTGAAGACAACAATATTCAAAACTGAATTGTATATTTCAACAACTTGTTTCTAAAGGTTATGATCTTCTTTTACAGTTCGTGTGTTCTTGTTTATTTATGGATTAGATTTCATATTTGATAAAAGATGTTTCTAGAGTCAAGTGACAACACTTTTATAGCAAGCTGATCCAGATATTTAGCTTCAATTTCTTTTGTTGTCAGAGTCTTTTTGTATGGTGTCCATCGAAGGCTTCTAAATCTGACTTTGGTGCCATCCTCGCAGGGGTTTGTAAAGAGAATTTTGCTTTGTATCTCAAAATGAAATTAATAAAAAAAAAATCAATGTTCCAATTTCAATGTCACATGCGTATCTTATGGTATTGTTCAGATTTTACTTTTATTCTCATCTCTTTTCCTGTACACACTTATGTATATCTCCGGTTTTTTTTTTTTTTTTTTTAAACCCTCAGTAACATTCCCAACTATCTTGCCTTATCCTAGAAAGATTTTAAAATTCTTGAGTAAGGTTCTTCATACCTTTTGCTCAACACCAGTCACTAACTTTGACATCAATGATAACATCATTCAACACTACCCTTGAGCTTCATTACAAACCAACATAAGGAAAATTCAAGCACACAAATATCATGAGTTAGAGCAGTCATTATAACATATCCAATCATAAAATCTAACTCATGTAGGTGGGGGGGGAGGGACAAAATCATGCAACGAGATATCACCACAACCCCGCCCTATCCATCCCATGACAAGGCCAAGAAAACCAGACAAAGGCAGGTCCTCATCCTCAACTAGAAAGCTATCACCGAGAGTTTCAGGAGAAGGAACGAGAAGGAACTTATAGAAGGTTTTATGGTTGTCTATGGGAGAAAAGGGCGCAAGGTAAAGGATGAAACTGAGCCTAAATAGAAAAAAATTCTCCCAACCCGAGGCTTTTTTGTGATGTGTATGAAAAAAAAAAACCTCCACAACAAACCATAGGTTGAAAACAACTTATGTCCCATAAGTAAGTGACAATCACATATGCTTGTTATAAAGGCAACAATTGAAAACGACATTCGATGTCATAAATGGGATCTCCATCACGACGAATCACATTCGATTTATTTCTCCCAACCTATATAAACTCATCAATATTCTTAATCACATCATTACTTTCATTATAACATGTAGGGTCCAGTGCATCCAAGGGTTCCTCCAACACTTCCCCACTTTTTGAATCATAGAATAGAGCATCATCGAAGTCATGGAAAGGAGTGTAACTCGCCATGTTCTCTTCTTCATGTGTAGGAAGCATGGAGGCTTGGATGACCTCATCAAAAGGAGGAGAAGAAACCAACACTTCATCTTCATGAAGAGCCTCTTCTTCAACATCACAATGTTCTTCAAACAAGTCTTTGTTGTCCTCAATAGAATCACAAGGTAAATATTTCTCTTCTTTAAGAGAGTGATAACCGTCTTCGTAAACCTTTTCCTTGGGCTCTTAGTTTTGAGCATGGTGCATCTTCTCGAGATCTTCTATAATCTCAATGGTGAACCCTTCGTCCTTGAGTAATACTATGAGATCTTGAAGGAAATCTTCAGATGTTTGAAAATTTGGGCGCCAATGCTCAATAAATTTGTTAATGAGATATACGAGAGAAGATATTCTCTTTGGATTAAAACAATCCTTGACCCGATTTCGTACTCTCGAGGGTAGGCAATATATAAATAACTTTATCTATACGTCCTCATGAGGCATTCCTACTTCACATAGATACCTAAGGAAACCTGTAATATGAAGTATTCTAGAAGCCTCAGATTTTGGATGTTCTTTCAACTATCTCGCATCAACTTTAAACTCATTTGGGTTTCCAGGAATGTTCTCCAAATGAATAGAATTATATATATATATATATAAAATGTGGGAAAAAAGAGGAGGGTGCCACACACCCCCTCTCATGCAAAAATAAAGAAAATTTAAAAAAAAAATCAAATATTTAAAGGGAACAAAACCCCTCTCTTTCCCTTTCTTTCCTCCATTTGCTCAATGCGATCAAGGGAGAGAGCCATGACACTGAAATAGAGGGTGCTCTACAACATGGACACGAAGCAGATTTTTTTTGGTATCATAACTGAGAATCAGGATACTCGGTCTCCTAGCTACTAACAACAGAGAGCAAGTACCCATGTCGGTTCCCTTGCAAACAAATGGATTTTTCTCTCTCAAAGAGGATTGCTCGGGGTTTTGATTTAATGTCTTGCTCAGTTTGATCAACCCTGGTCGTGTCTACATTTTTTAAACTGGTTGTGTTTGTGAGAGTTTTTTGCTAAAACTAGATGGTTAGTTGAAGAAAGTTTTGAATTTTAGGCCAAAGATTCATTGTTTACATTGCTGTCACAGTGATTTCTGATGGAGTTTTCACTGAAAAGAGTTGTTTGCATTCCATGATTTTTCTAGTTCAAATATATTTTTTTGGTTCAGGTTCAATTTTTGTTGTTTCAAATGTATATGAGTACTAGTTCTTGTTTTATGAGAGTTTTGTTGAGCTAATTTGTAAGGGAGAGGGGATTCGAACCCCTATTGGCTACCAGGCCCAATCCTCCAGGGCTTCCTTAAAACCCTTTAAAAATTTATGAGTTTTATTCCTATGTAGTTTTCTGCCTGTTAAAATGGAGGCCAAGGGTTTTGAACCCCCGACCTCCCTTCTTTACTCACTCAAAAAAGGTTGAAACTAAGCAAATAATGCAAAGAAAAGGGTAGGGGGGTCGAACCCACGACCTCCCCTTCCCCTTTCCTAAAGTTTCGATCCACTCTTTGAAAAAATTAAAGTGGAGAGGGCACACCACCCATCCACCACAGTTTCACCCTCACCTAACTACTAGGGCAGAACCCTCCTCGACCCATGCTACTTCCTCTCAGCCCATCCTTATCCTAACTACCTCATCCACTAGATCGACCACCTCCTATGCTTCCACCTCTACCATAGCTCCTCCACGGTCGTGACCTTTTCCCTATGCACAACACTCCTCGGCCCACCCACTACCAAGTTGCACCTACGTGCTCCAAGCTGCAACTCCACACCTCTGATCGATCCCCCATCGCTTTACCCCCTACACAAAGTGGTCGAGCCCCTCATTCTCCAGCCCACACTCTACCTCTCGGGACCCATCTCATTTTTTCTTGTGACCACAATGACAAAGGAGGTGGGTGGTGGGCTAGTTAGCCACCACCACCCAGCCTGGCCACCACTAGTTGAAATGCATTTAAATTTTTTTTTTTTGGCATGGTTAAGAGGTTTAGCGTGTAGGTCACCAAGGGGATTATCATAATGGCAAAGTTTTCAAGTTTCAGTCATATGTGCGACCAAGGCTTCGTTCGATATAATATGGTTGTGGCGAGGTCTTTGTTGACGAAAAAAAGTGCAACTAGATCTTTCCTGCAAAGAATTGCAATGCACCATGCAATTTTATTATTATTATTGTAATATAAATAGTAATAATAGGTGGGACCCCTTAAAAGAGAAACTAACTTGAGTTGAATCTTTCAATTCCTCTTAAAAAGTTGTTCACATGCAGTTACTTTAACAACAATGTTTGATGACTATATCATTATAATGTCTCGCTTATTACATAGGTACATATTGTTTCTCTATACAAATGAAGGTTATGAATGATGTGCATTTTTCTATAGCACTATACGTCACTACATCATTGTCATTAAAAAAAAAGGGTCCTTGTTCATGTGCTATGATAATTTGGGTTACAAAGGCTCTAACTCTTCACTACAATGTTTTAATGATATAAGAAAAGGTGGTTTAATTACTTGTTATATGCATATACATTGTTTTCAAAACATGGTCTCATGTCAACATTTGATGTAATGGGTATTGCTATTGTTGCACATAACATTTGATAAGTTTATATGTTATAATGATGGTTATAATATTGGATATAATTGAAACGTTATAATATGGTCATAACAATTGGAACATTGGTTAAATGGGCTCGACTATATGTTAGTTTGTTGAATATGGTATCAATCTTGATGTTGTTAATGCACATTTGTTATGGTACGATTGTGGGATTCAAAAATCCGAGTTGGCATTACCTAGTTTCCATCGTGTAATGTATGGTTGGAAAGTTGGCAAGTGTTTTGGAGGCGACGTGAATTGATGGGAGTTAATGCATGTGTATGGGGTTTTATCCCAAGGTTTACCACCTTTCTTGCTTGTTGGTTTTGATTGAAATACATTGTAGCTCGTAATACAAGGTTTCTTTGAGCTCGTGGTCTTTGCTGGTAGTTGTGTAATTGCTCTTCACAACTTTCCCTGGTTATTTAAAGCATCTTGGAGTAGGTATGAACGCTTGGCCCATTCTACATCAAATGATATGCTTTTCTTGATAGTTTATGATGTGGGCTCTGTTGTGGTTGCATTCAACGTGTTTGTAAACTTGAAATGGTTCTATGTGAGTGAATAAAATGGTTTTTCGGTGTTTGGAGCTCGGCTTGTGTATAACAATTGGTCATTCGACTTGGAATATCGATTGCATTTGGGGTTTGGTTCATCGATACATTTCTCAACATGTATGGTTGTGGGTTAATGAAGATTTTGAAAAATATGAAATAGAACCCATGCTAGCTCTATCCTATTGCTATTCAAATTCTGGTTGAAACTTGTGGTTTTTTGGGAACTTCTTTTGGGTTATTAAAGTCATAAACATAACTCGACTTGTTGTGATAGCCTTAATGGAGAATCTGCGTGAGTTTTACATAACTACAAAACCCTCGTTGTAGCTTCTAAACATTTGGGGTTATAGATGAAAGGTTCATTGTTAATTTGAGTTGATGTTTTAAAAAAGGAACTAGGGTTTTGATGAAACTACCCTCTGATTTGACCCCTATCCAACTATCAGTCTAAGCTCGATTTGCTTGTTGAGTTACAGTTCATGATTGTTCTTATGGATACATGATTTGTTTGATTGAAATTACACAAATTGGTCGAAACCCTTGGAATAAGAATTGGGTGGGATGAAAATTGGTTGGAATATATGTGATATTTAAAAAAAAAAAAAACAAGAAAATATATAATTGAATCGTAACCCAGGAATGTGAAACGATTTTGGGCATTAGATTTTAAATCTGGGAATTTGATGCAAAGTCAATGTGGATCATGGCTTTCTCATTTTTCCCTATTCTGAGTATTTATATTGGTTGTCATCAAACTCTGATATGATGTTTCCTTTGTCCCGGTCACTACAGAGGAATTATTAGAGGATTGTTATGGGTTATAAACATTGATAAATTGGAATATTTGTTTGGTAGTCAATATATTTGTTGGGCAATGAATGTATTTAATTGGTTGAATGTGTTAACAAGTATTATGATTAGATAATTTCCATTTCACTCCATGTCATAATATCATTTTTAGTTAATTATAATCGTATCATTCTCCCATTTCATTATATGTCCATGCTCTCATTACTTGTTAATTATGGAAGATATGATCTATTGTGATATCCTTGAACCAACTAGTCTAGGAAATGCTGCTAATATGCTATGTCTGTTGTCTGATTTAATACACTTGGGGTTTCTGGATGAGTTTAAGTTGTGGGTTTTAACATGCTTGGTGATTTTTGCGCGTGTGTATAGATAAATAAGTGTCTACAACATATGAATAAGCATATAGATAGTAAATGACACAATAGACTGCAAATCATATATTATGATATTTCTGTAGATTACAATGTCATATGCGGCTGAATAAAATAAATCTCTCGGCTAGATCAGAGACAAAATAATCTCAGGCAGATTACAGTAAGCAAACTAAAAAATGATACCCGGTAATAGAAGAAAGTTGTTGGATCAATGGGTGAGCTATAGGATCTAGTGCAAGCTACGACAACTCATATGACAACTGCTGTAAGTCTGGAAAGTTTTCCCTGGTGGCTAAACTCCTCAAATCTACTTGGAAAATATCTCAAACAGTGCACCCTGACTTCATGCACACTCTTGGCAGCTGACCAACTGAAGATCAATCGTCTGATGATTTGTACAGATCCTAGATGGATCCCTTGGGGAAATGCGCCCCAACTGCTACTGGAAATTGTGCCCTAGTGATTCCTCCATCAGAATTGACTTATAAGGGTCTCAAACTGAGTGCCCTAGGCTCCTCTGAAATGGGTTGGAAGGATTTCCCTGGATCAGATCTGATGATCTATCGAGAATTCCAAATGTGTCCTCCATAACTGTCGCACCCTCAATGGCTCAGTAATGTGCCCAAGATTATTTCTCCTTCAAAATCTAATGGGAAATTAGGAAATAGATGCACCTCACCCTCCTCTCAACTGGGTCGGACGGGAATCCATGGATTCTCCCTGGCTCAACTCACTAAGTCTCCTCAAAAGTTGCACCTCACCCTGAATAAGTACGCCGTTGTTGTTGCAACATGTGTAACTACTGCTAAAGATCGATGGAATATCTATGTGATCTCCCAACACTGAAATCAACCCCTAGGTGTATTCCTCCTAAACTCCACAGAGCTCTCTCTCATGAGATGCGCCTCTCTCCTCACTAACAAATCAAATTCTTCATAATGATGAATTAGTTCACTTTACCTTCTCTTATAGCTGCCTGAAACCCTAATTCGATGTTGACTCTATTTTTGGCTCATTTGTTCTATTTTTAGCTCACTTTGTATTAAAAGCATTTTTAGTCACTTTTAGCTCAATGCAACTTTCTAATTATAACACCCTCGGCTGAAGTGACCTTTAGTAACCCTGTTTACCCTTGTATGTCCCTGGCTATAATCTAACATGGCTGTTTAGACCATTAAGCCTCCTCTCTGGAGCTCCTATTTGGAAAGGGACATTACATATATTGTACAGAGGACTAGATTATAACCAAGAGAATAATGGATAAGCTTCAAATGCAAGACAATGATTTCATTTCAATAAGAATGTTTCAGCAATGAATTAATATGATGACAAGTAAAGAACATTTGGTGATGATTGTGTGTAATTTCACATTGATGATTGATATTATGTGGTTGAATTGCATTGACTGATTATGGAAAAGAACAATATTCATTTCCCCCCTTTCATTAATGTCATCTTCCATTCATTACAAGCCCTCCACATCCCATATATCATTTAATTTCCATGTTCAAAGTGGTCATTAGTTATAAGATAAAAATAACAAAACTAATGGAAGGATTGTTGCATGATAAATTGTTAACTAGTCAAAGCCAATCTTTTAAATTATTTCCTTATGCAAATCAATTTGATGTATTATTAGCCATTCGATTTATATTATAATATAAACTTTACTATTAGGAAAATGAGTTTCTTCAACAGGGGCAGTCATGATAGAGGTAGAAACAGAGGTAGAGGACAAAATGATTTTTGGCAAAGAGGAAACAAAAGACTAAGGTTCTCAATTCATTTCGATGTTGATTCAGAAGAATTTAATCAGTTGTTGCAAACTGGTTTTCTTAACTTAGCAGGCAAAGGAGCCTTCCATCCACATCCAAAACATGAGAGACCTCCATATTAGCCTCATGCTAGCATTTCAAATGTTCGTGTCCTAACTCATGTGTCCATAAACCCAGAAGTCCCTGTGAATGATGGCTGGGAAGATGTTGTCCAACATGCTCCAGTTCATCATGGTGATTGGCCTACAATGTCATTACCATTACCACGTCCTCCTCCACCTAAACAACTTGTTCACTAGATTTCTTCTATTGCATCCTGTGCAAGTAAAAGACTCAAGGGAGATATTCATGAGCCAAAGACAAGTAAGGGTAAACAAATTGCCACTAAATCTGATTCATCTCATGGATCATCCTAGTGAGTAACATCTCATTCCCAACATGCCAATGACCACTCCCATGCTTTCAGTGAGGTTCACCCCGAGGCATCCAATCAACAACAATATGACTTCTGAAGTTGATATGAGTTGTTGATTGTTAAACCCACACTAGGGTTTTTGAGCCACTTTGGTTTCGCTGCCAATGATTTGAGGTTATAACGAAATTTTTGATACACTGTCGAAAGGTCCTTGCGATTCCTTTCATTATTTCATGCCAAATTAAGATATTTTAGGTATGATTATTATGTTGGTTTATCGGTCTCCTACATATTGATTTACCATTTTAAAATAACATCTATGGTTTTGGGGAAAAAGAAAAGGAAGACTACGAAAGTTGACAATTCTGGAATTTTCCTCAAATTTGATACTACACTGTTTGAAGGTTGCAGTTAATGGATGTTGTATGATGAAGTGTTATAGAAGAAATGGTTGTGGCTCGAATCAATTTTGGTTAAGGGGATTCTTGCTATTCAAATCAGCTTGGCGAATAAGGGTAAAATAGTTCCAACAAAGAATATTATTATGAAATATAGAATTAATGAATCATATTTTATTTAATGGAACAATAACCATCTTAATCCCATCCATTATATCACTTTTTTCACTCATTATATGCCCATAATTCTCCCAATAACATTTAATTCACTTCCATGTTGTGTTATTATAAATTCATTCAAAGAATTTGGATGATGATTTGGGTGAAAGTTTCAATAGGAAGGCACTATTTTATAAAGGAAAGGCTCTCCATTTTTCTTGAACAATATTCATTTGTTCTTTCCTGTCATGATATCATTTTTCATTCATTACAAAGCCCCTCATCTTCCCAATAACCCTATAATTCCCTGCTCATTTGCAATTAATTATTAATTTCAATATTTGGTGGATTGTATCAATGGATGGATTGCATATGCTTTTGTTGTGAATAGTAGAGCCAACATCTTGATTTTATTTAGGTAGAGTATTAGTGAATGGTTTGTTAAAAGTTTTCGTATTCTGATTGAAATATTGCTTCAGGATGAGTTTTTTTTAGCACGGGTAGCAATTACAGAGGTGCAAACAGAGGTAGAGAAAACAATTGGCAAATAGGTCATAGATGGCCATGATTCTCAATACATTTTGACGTTGATCCGCAAGAACTAAATCAACTTTTTCAAGATGGGTTCTTCAACCTAGTTGACCAAGGGATTCTCCAACCCCGACCTGAGAGGCCTCCTTTCCAGCCACATCAAAACTTCTCTGGTATCCGTGTTCCCCCTCACGTTTCTATGCAGCTATAACCACCTGCCAATGATGGTTGGCAAGAGATCGTCCATCAGCCTGCTTGATGTAGGAACATTGTCAGCAAGCACACGTGGCAGGACAACTCAACGCCGAGGGATCATTTCGGAATCTGAGACACTGGGAGTTACTGCGAATCTTTTGGATCTGATTGAAAAAATAGAAGAAAATCAAGCGCTTGGAAGCTGATGATCACGAGTGATCTGGGAGTTTCACTCCTAGCCTTGAATGTAACTGAACTTAGGTAGTAGTTAGGTTTTTGTTTCGAGTAGACGACTAGTCAGGGGGAACGCTAAGGACCCTTTGAGATAAATACAGGTTTTGTACGCCCAAATGAGGCTGCTGCGAGCTAGTAGGAAAATTATGAGTTTTTAGTTGTTGTTTGATCATAGCTGTAGCCATTTACTTTTGAATGAATATAACAGAGGAAAATTGATCCAAATGCATAGTGTTGTTACTATTTGAAATTCCCTGTTATTGTTATTTTCATGAATGAATGAGTTTTCGTTTCAAGTATCTGAAACTGCAAGATGTTAGTATAAGTTTCAATTGTTCTCTTCTGTAAGTTATGCAAGGAGTGCATAATTAACACAAGGAGTGTGTGTAAGAGAGTCTTTTTCTACTCGAAGATCAAAAGATATAGCGTGGAACTTTTGTATGAAACAACAATATAATGAAAGAGAAAATAACAGAACGACCAATTTTGATCTTACCAAATTTTTGAAAGACATTTCAAGTGAGATGTGATGCAAGTGGAGTTGCAATTGGAGCAGTTTTGAGCCAGGATAATAGACCAGTTGCCTATTTTAGTGAGAAGCTGAATGAGACTAGGAGGAAATACTCCACATATGATAAGGAGTTTTATGCCATAATTCAAGCCTTGAAGAAATGGAGACATTACCTTGTTCCATAGAAATTTGTCTTGTATAGCGTCAACCAAACTTTACAATTCATAACTAGACAGGAAAAATTGAATTAGAGGCATGCAAAGTGGATTGAATTTATGCAGAATTTTACTTTTTTTATAAAACATATTGCTGGGAATGCTAACAAAGTTGCCGATGCATTGAGCAGGAGATGTTTGATTCTGCAGGAGTTTCAGGTGAAGACCTTGGGGTTTGAACACCTTAAGGATATGTATCGTGATGATCCAGACTTCAAGGAAGCATACGAAGCATGTGCGAATCATGTGCTGAGAGACAGGAGCCAATGGACATAGTACATGATTCAAGAGAGATTGTTGTTCAAGGGTAATCGATTGTGTTGGACAATTGAGAGAGTGGGCGGGGTGAATCAATTGTTAATGTGCTTAAACAATTATGCCCATTTTAAACTATTTACAGAACACTCAATGACGATCACAATAATACAGGGAAGTAAGAAATAGAATATTCAACATCAATCACACACATGAAACATACAGAGACAGATATTTGCTGAGGAAACCCATAAAGGGAAAAGCTCTTCTTCTTGATATGATAAGTAATATTTATTTTCTGTACATTATCATTCTTATGAGCACCAACTCCTTTTGAGGCTACACCTCTATTTTACAAGTTGCAACTTGCCGAGAGCACCAACTCTCTGGTTTCTCTAGCACCCACTAGAAGGAAGCACCAACTCCATGGTTTCTCGAGCACCCACTAGAAGGAAGCACCAACTCCCTGAGTGTTCTAGCGCCAAATGGATGGAAGCACCAACTTCCAGTCACACAGGCACCAACCTATATAACAGATAACAATAGTTCTCCCTTGCACCACCCTACCACCCTGGTTTTTCTGGCTGCAACAATATGGAAGCTACAACTCCCTGTGTTTAAGCACCCACTTGAAACTCTGAGGACAACAGTCCTTCGTAACACCTCCCTACCACCATGATTATAAAAAATTCGTTACTGAAACTTATTACAGTGATACAATGTTTGTCAAAGGGCTTACCAGTCTCATCACTGTTCCGCGATACTGCTATGCTCTACTTGCATCAGTGTCTTACTGCTCGCATATTCTTGAACTTTCTGATCTTCTGCTCTGTCTTTGCATGAACACCTCAACTTTCTCTTCCTCTCTCAGGTATGCATTTATGTTCTATGTCTTTCTTCTGTGCTTTATGCTCTGTGTATTATTTCCATTCTATGTGCTATGCCTCTTCTGTGCATTTCAGCTCCTACACACACCATGCTTCTACCCGCATGAATAACTCTCAACAGAAGCAACCATCTCTTCTCTGTTCTGTGTATATTTATCATGCCAAGTCCTCTACCAGATCATACACCTAAATCTTCGTTCCATCTGGTGATCATGCTGAGTCTGTTCTTCATCAATGGATGTTATCCTGAGATTCTTTGGCTTCTTTGGAAGTTACAGTCTTCGACACTTTTCCATATGTCAATTGTCTCTATGATGAGTCTTCATTCCATTGGCAGTTACCTTGAGACTCTTTAGCTCCTCTAGTGATCACCCTGAAGCTCTTCAAATTCTCTAGCAGATACAATCACTCCGTTCCATCTGTTACAAAGAGTCATTTTTGCTTCTTTGGCTCCTAAGCCCCTTCCTTCACGTGACCATCGGCGATGACCAAACACCTATTCAAAAGGCGCTTCCCGATCTCAGTTTAGTGAGTGATAGATCCTTTTCACGATATGACCTTGGGCTATGAACTGCACATGACCATGCGATTACGGGCACGTCCATAGGCGGTTTGAGGGCAACCCACTTTTCACCCCGCAATTCACTACGAGCCTCCACGCGTTCTTTCTCCAAAACGATGGTTTCTATTGCGACCCAATCATGAAAAATTAAGACCCGAGCATGTTATGACCTCACAATGCGATGGGACCGTCGATCTCACGATCTTGACGGTGCTCCTGAATGGACGGTTCAGTTCTGTCCTTTCACGATATGTGGATCAGATCTAACCATCCTAAACCAACGACTGTGATTTATTTTGTGATCTGGGCTTCGAGAGTTTCAAATCTCAAACCTCACTTTTCCCATACACCAACCTTCTAGAGTTGAAAATCCACTGACGCGTGTCCCTCATCACATCAACGGTCCTCGTTCACTTYGGGAATTTGAACTTTCAACTAGATCAATGGTTTTGCGTCCCCTTTCTCAATCAACAGTCGAGATCTCCTTCAGGTCTCCRGACTTCTGAAATCTCAAATCTCAAACTTTACTTCCCCTCAAAGTATGTGGATTACTTCCACGTGTCCTTGTTGACGTGGTTTGCCACATGTCCTGGCTGAGGTGGTCTGCTGACGTGGGTGAGATGTGTAGGCARTGTAGTCGGGTGTGGAGGCAGAGTGCGGTAGTGGAGTGTGACGTGTAGCCGATAGTGGAATGTGACGTTGGAGTGCGGAGGTGGTATGTATGAGTGGTTTGGTGGTTTGCTTGGAGGGGGTATTAGGCGGTAAGTGGTAATGATCGAGGGGGGTCCGAGTTAACAATAAGCTGACACGTATGAGGGTCCCACATGGAAAATACCACTAGCTCGGATCGCCCCCCCCCATTGTTAAAGGCAGAAAGATCGTGGGGGTCCAATATACCCCATCGACCGTAGATCCGAGTCCCTGATTCTCGTCCACTGAGATTAGCATGCCCTTTTCCTATCTCATCCTGTCCTTCCACTTTAGAATGATCTGACTGCTGAAGTTTATTTTGGATGATCCCACGATCGAGGATTCATTTCGTCTCTCTAGGTCTCCGGCTTCGGAGATTTCAAATCTCAAATTGACGCTCTGGATCAACGACCCAGATCCTCTTCGGATGATCTGACGCTTGAGATTTACTTCAGACGATCTGACATCTGAGATCTATTTCGGATGATCGGACGATCTAGATTTACTTCAGCTCTCTGGCTCTCCGGGATTTGGGGATTTCAAATCTCAAACTTAAAGTTATTAAAGTGAGATTTCTCTGAAGCGTAATCTCCTCGCAACTTTAGACCCGAAACAAATGACGTTCATTGATCATTATCTTGGATCGATGGCTCGATTTGTATGCGATGAAGCTTTGCCTTGGTTTAGATCCAATGACCCTCCAACTTTGATTTGATCTGACAACTGACGGGAATTCGGGTGATCGAGATCTCAGATCTCAACCCTTGCTTATCTAGTCCTTCCTCTAATTCAATCGGACGGTTGTTGGGTATTCCTCCTGAGCTTATCCTTCTTGCAAATCCATTGGATCTAACGATTGGTGGTCCTTTACGCTTAGATCCAGTGGATGGGATTTGTTCCTCTCTTGTGCACTCGTTCCTCTTGTCTGGACTCTGATCTAACGGTCCAGATTCCTCATAGTGTTCAATCCAACGACCACTATCGCTCCTCCTACTAATATTACACCTCCTCCCAACTTGGAAGAGTTTTTAAGTGTCAAAGGCCTCGACCTTTGATCCTTCTGCACACTTGGACTTGGTGCACACTTGCGCTCTACATGAAAATCTGTGCTATTCCTCTTGAGATTTGATTCCTTCTGCAAACTCATGGATTCTAAGGAATCCTATGCATGGTACTTGCGACCTTCATGATAAGCTCTGGCTATTTGGAAACTCTAACTTTATGCCCTATGCTAGTCCTCCTGAGCTTGTAGACAACAATTTCTCATGGTCTCGTCATTCCCGATGCTATCATTGATGCTTTCCTGTTTTCCGTCATTTCACACTCTGCTTGTAATCATGCCATCGTCGTTGTTGTTCTTTCCATCAATGACAAGCACACTCTGCTTGTAAAAATGTCATCAAGTTGTGCATACCAAAAGGCTCAATGAGGGATAACCTTTTGAAGGAAAAGCATAGTGGAGGATTGGCTGGACATTTCGGCCATGATAAGACATTTGCACAGCTGAGAAGTTCATACTATTGGCCAGGTATGAGAAAAGAAGTGATAAAGTTTGTGAACAGATGAAGAATTTGCCAACATGCAAAAGGAAAAAGACAGAACACTGGATTGTATCAAACATTGCCAATACCAGAGAGGCCTTGGGATGCAATAAGCATGGATTTTGTGTTGGGACTGCCAAGAACGCAAAGAGGATGTGATTCCATATTTGTGGTGGTGGATAGGTTTTCAAAGATGGCACACTTTATCCCATGCCAGAAGACCAGTGACGCAACACATGTTGCAAATCATTTTTTCAAGGAAGTTGTGAGACTTCACGGACTACCCAGGAGTATTGTCTTGGACCGAGACACTAAATTTGTTGGTCAGTTTTGGAGAACACTGTGGAAGAAGTTGGGGACAGATTTGTCCTTCAACTCAACTTATCACCCTTAGACAGATGGGCAGACTGAGGTGGTAAACAAAATTTTGGGAAACTTATTGAGGAGTCTAGTCACTGAGCATCATAATCAGTGGGATCAAATTCTGCCACAAGCAGAATTTTCATACAATGACTCACCCAACAGGAGCACTGGAAAGAGCCCATTCCAAATACTGTATGGAATGCAACCCAGGGGAGTATCTGAGTTGAGAGACTTGGAACAGAGTGAGATCAGAAGCGTTGGAGCAGAAGATTTTGTTGCAGAAATGCTTAAGCTCCATAACCAGATCAGAGGAAAGTTACAAAGATCTAACCAAGAGTACAAGCACAAAGTTGATCAACATCGCAAAGAACTTCGATTTGAAGTAGGAGATCAGGTTCTGGCACATCTTAGGAAAGAAAGGTTCCCTAGGGGTGTTAGAATATAATGGATGTGCTCATTTTAACATTGACAATATCACTATTGTCACCCAACCATCGGTCGAAGCCACCCTCCGAGCACCTTAACCTTGAAAGAGAATCACTCCGGAAGAAAACCCTAGGCTAGATAGCCAAACAAAGGGTAGCACACCTTTCCCCAAGGATAACGCATCAACAAGAGATGATCAAATAGTCCAAACCCTAACCAAGAGATAGTCCAAGCATAACTGCTAGCTGCAGCAGCTGCAACGACACCTCTCCTCCAAAACCTGCGCAAAAACTAGGCAATTGCAGTGCGCACAAGTGCTGCGCTGCAATTCTAAGAATGCCTGCCAGAATGAAGACTGGCCTCCTGTATTTATAGTAATTTTGGCTAACTGCCTAGGCCGACTTCTCATTCTGGGTATCTGTTTGTTCTGTATATGTTATTTCTTTTGGCCGACTTCTTCTCTTGGAGGCTAATAACCTAATACAAATTATCTTCTTGAGTCGACATGTCTTCTAGGGTTATTAGCCAACTCATTAGGGTTTCTTTTTGCTTCCCAGAATATTCTATTCTCGTTAGGTTTACACGTGGAGGTAAATACCTCCTGCAGCTACCATAATATCAACACTCCCTTCTAGCTAGGGAGGTGTTACAGGTAATGGTCTTGAGCACAATCATACCATTCACCTGGTAGCATCAACATAGTTGTATAGACTAGATCATGAGCACCATCATCACTATCAATGTCATCAACTACATCAGCTTTCAAAACCATACTCCATCTGAGTAAAACATGATGCTGAATAAGTCACTCACTCCATAGAGTGACACAAGAGCCATTCTTCTAATCTGGAAGAGTAAATGTTCTGAACCATTTTCTGTTTGGGAAATATCTTGTTCATTGATCATCCATCTAGATGATAATTATTTTCAACGTTGTTGATAGTCTTCAAGTCAATCAGAACAATATCATTCAATAGAACACAACTGTGTCTATCTATAGTAGTACACAACTACAATCCAGTGGTGCACTACCACACAAAGTAGCACATAGATACTTGATCAAATAGTGGAACACATCCACCACAGTAGTATACATCTACTGTTTGGAGATATACGGTCTTCATAACAATCATCTGATATCAACTTGCACAGAAACAATGTTATGATATAAACTGAATCATCTAGGCCATTCTTTCACTCACATCTATGAGATCTGAAAGAGTATCTGCCTTTAGAGTAGAACATCAATGATGAGCTATCTGGACCATTCTTCTCAAGCAAGGAAGAATGACTGTCCTGATTTATGAGCCTGGACCATTCCTCACCCTGGGCCATTCCTCTGACACTAAACAAAGTGTAACCTGGAGAGAATGAATCTGCCCTAAGGATTGCCTGTCCCTGATTGCTGAATCTGGACCATTCCCCACCCTGGGCCATTCCTCCGACACTAAACAAAGTGAAACCTAAAGAGAATGAATCTTCCCTAAGGAATGACTGTTCGAACGATTTCCCATGTTAACCACAAGAGAAAATGACTGTCTTGCACCAACCTCCAAAACATACCATTCCTCATGTTAACCACAATGAGAAATCGCTGTCTGGTGAGGCGGGCCAGTGTTCTTGAGTAACCCTCAAGAAGAGAGACTACCCTAGACCACTCCCCATATTAATCACAATGGGAAGTTGCTGTCTATGGTACATCAACAATCTGGACCATTTTCCGAATTGGAAAATGTCTTTCCGTCAAAAATATCAAACCACTTTTCGAACTGGAAAGTAACTGCTCATCCTGGACTATTTTTTGAACTGAAAAATGACTGTCCATCAATCAATAATATATCAATGCTCCCTCCCAACCTGGGAGTCATCTCTTCCTTTTTCAATAAGGAAGTCGTCTCCACGAGCTCCATCTTGAGTAAGCAAACTCTTTCATCTTGGACAAAAGATTTTACCAAAATATCTGCTTATCTGCTCATCTGTGGAGATATGTATTGGAGAACCACTTTCTTCTTTCTGGACTTCTTCACGGATAATGTAATGTTTGATTTCAAATGTACTTCGGTCTGGAACACTGGTTTTCTCTGAAGGCTTCATGTAGCTCTGATCAATAAAGTATATCATTGTTGGATTCCTCTTGGTTACTATTAGTTCACAACATCGTGGCAAGGGTGAAACTAGAACATATCCATGTGGCATTTCTTCTGTCATCATGAGATCTTTGTCATGGATTGGCAATCCATCATTCTGATTTTCTGAATAATCATTCTGATACAATATCTCTGTTATAGAAAATCTTCACCACGCTTCTGCTGTGCATTGGAGGTTCTCCACCAAGTTGTCTTCTTCCATCTGCATACAAGGGTCTCTTTCTGATATACCTCAAAGCCTTGAGGTTTCTCGATATGTAATCTCCAATCCATGGATATTGTGAACGATATACTGGCTCATGTAGAGGTGTGTCTGGTTTACTGGAACAAGTAATCATTATAGTCTTCTCCCTACATATGGGAGAACCTCTAGTTCTGGATCTTGCAAAGATGTCATATATACACTGTTCTTCATCACAACTTTCAGTTCCTCTGCTTGATTGCTTTTATTGAGTTCATATTAGGCTGGTAATCTTGTGATTCTCGATACAATGACTGGTTGTTTTGGCTTCTCTTTCTTTCTTGGAATCTTCATGTTCTTCCTCATGTTTTTGTTTTTAGCTTTTGGGTCCATGAAGTTTCTTATAGATTCCATGCCCTAAAGATTCCATATCTTTATTTCATCATAGGATCACAGATGTGGATGGACAACCAGGGATACTTTAAGGCTTCTCTTCGAAGAAGACTTCTTCTGAGGTTGAACTGAACACATACTATCTTTCATGGCTGCTACCATGGATATATATACTTCATCATCTTCAATGGATCATAGGATTAGCTCCCTCCTAATCCTTTCTTTATGTATGAGTGCATATAATCGGCTCCCCCTGTCTAACAGAGTCCACGCTTTCATCTGCATCCTTATTGTCTTCTGCAATATATAATTGGCTCCCTCCGTCTAACAGAGTGCACATTTCTGTCTTATTTTCTTCTACAAAACGTCACAAGTCTTTCTCCAATTTCCTCTTGATTGCTGACTTCTTTCTGTCTTTGCTTCTTCTAAGTCTCTTCATGATTGATTCTGATTTCGACTTATCTTGTAATAGCTTCCACATGATTTGTTTGATGTATCCTTTCATGTGTATTATCTAACTTGTATAATGATAACAATCCTTATCTTGTTGTTCTTCCATATGTATAGTTTTTCTTGGAACATATTATCTTCTAAGAGATAGATATGCAAGATATGTACAGAGACTATGCAAACAAGATATGTACAAGAAACAAGAGGAGTATTGTGACCTTCAGAAGAAGAAGTCTCTTTCATCCTGCTTAGTCTTCTTTGTAGGTTCCTTTTCTTCGACAATTGTTGCTTCATGTTTCTCCTTCCTTTTCTTTAGATCGGGACAATGATTCTTTTAGTTGAAGCATTGTATTTCTGAAATATCTCTCTCTTGATTTGTCTTCCTCCTTGAACCAAACTTTTTTTTGTTCTTGAAATTCTTGAATCTTATTGTGAAGGCTTGATCATCGTACTTCTTTTGGGGTTTCTCTTTTGCACTGATCCTTGATTCTTCTTGAGCACAACAAGTCCAAAGTTCTTCAAATGTCGGATACTCCTTCCTTGTGTTCATGCTTGCGGAAAATGCATCCCATGTCTTGGGAAGACCATTGAGCACTATGTTTACCAATTCCTTCTCTAAAATGATCTCTTCAATAGCTTGTAGTTGATCTCTTAACTGAAAGATTCTCACAAAGTATGATGTTATGCTGTCATCATCATTCATCTGCATGTCATAGAGCTCATTCTTCAGACTCATTATTTGTCCATTGTTTCTGACCGAGAAGAGGTTTGTTAGGGCATTGTACATCTTCTTCGATGAGTCAATATGGGAGATGTAGGGTATCAAGTGTCTTTTACAGATTCCACTATGATACTCATAGCATTGATGTCACCGTCTTTGAACCTTTCCATAACTGCAACGTTCTGCGGTTCCTTCTCTTTTCCTTCTTCAAACTCTGGTTCCATGATCTTTCCTTTCATGATATCCAACACTTTTTTTCTTGGCAAGGATGAGGTCAATCCTTGTCTTCCACGCTCTGAAGTTATAAGCTCCATTTAACTTGTTTTCTGACTTCATAGAGTAAGTCATGATTGCTTTGACTTGGTCAACCCTAGATCTGACCAAAAACTCAAACTTGACATCTTGGCTTGCTGAGAGTACCAGGAGATGCACTAGTCTAGGGCACACTGATCTATCCAAAAATTAGGTCAATCCCTTCACTTAAGGTGCCTCAATGAGAGGATTAGGGTTTATGCAACTGTACCTGCTAGTAACCCTAGCGACAGTGCTATGGTGACTGCTCCCTGCTAGAAACCCTAGCGACAGTTCTTCAACGACCTTAATATCCTTACGGCTATGTTTCCTTCTAGCGGTTAGACTGAATGAAGGAGGTGTGGGCCCATAACCTATTAGAATATAATGGATGTGCTCATTTTACCATTGACAATATCACTATTGTCACCCAACCATAGGCCGAAGCCACCTTCCGAGCACCTTAACCTTGACAGAGAATCACTCTCGAAGCAAACCCTAGGCTAGATAGCCAAACAAAGGGTAGTGCACCTTTCCCCAGGGATAACGCATCAAAAAGAGCTGATCAAATAGTCCAAACCCTAACCAAGAGGTAGTCTAAGCGTAACTGCTAGCTGCAGCAGCTGCAACGACAACTCTCCTCCAAAACCTGCGCAGAAACTGGGAAACTGCAGTGCGCACAAGTGCTAGTCTACAATTTTGAGAATGCCTTCCATAATGAAGTCTGACCTCCTGTATTTATAGTAATTCTGGCTAACTGCCTAGGCTGACTTCTCATTATGGGTATCTGTCTGTTCAGTATATATTATTTCTTTTGGTCAACTTCTTCTCTTGGAGGCTAATAACCTAATACAAATTATCTTCTTGAGCTGACATGTCTTCTAGGGTTATTAGCCAACTCATTAGGGTTTCTTCTTGCTTCCCGGAATATTCTATTCTCATTAGGTTTACATGTGGAGGTAAATACCTCCCGCAACTACCATAATATCAACAAGGGGAACATATAACAAGTTGAAGATGAAGAAGATAGGGCCATGTAAGATATTAAGGAAGTTTGGTGCAAATGCCTATGAGATTGAGCTTCCAGATGATGTGGTCATATCACCCATATTTAACATTTCATACCTGTACCCTTATAGGGAATATGACTCAGAGGGATTAGAAGTTCAAGAGAAGATTCAGTGGGAGAAACACATGCCTATAGCAGAAAAACCACAGATGGAGAAGATCATTAATTAGAGGATTGACAAGAAGACCAGGAGGAAGACCCATTTTGAATAACTGGTCAAGTGGAAGGGACACCCAATAGAAGATGCCAGTTGGGAAAATGAAGCTGATATCCGGAAGCATGGAAAGTCGGTGCACGAGCTCATGGACAGGAGTCCATAAATTTTTGTCCAGGGGAGTATGATGCAGGAGCATTATTAGCAAGCACACGTGGTAGGACAAATTAGCACTGGGGGATCATTTTAGAATTTGAAACGTTGAGAGTTACTGCAAATATTTTGGAGTTGATTGGAAAAATGGAAGAAGATCAAGCACTTGGAAGCTGATGATCACGAGTGATCTGGGAGTTTCACTCCTAGCCTTGAATGTAACCGAACTTAGGTAGCAGTTAGGTTTTTCGTTTTGAGTAGATGAGTAGTCGGGAGGAACCCTAAGGACCCTATGAGATAAATAGAGGTTTTGTACGCCCAAATGAGGCTGCTGCGAGTTAGTAGGAAAATTCTGAGTTTTTAGTTGTTGTTTGATCATAGCTGTAGCCATTTACTTTTGAATGAATATAACAGAGGAAAATTGATCCAAATGCATAGTGTTGTTACTGTTTTCAATTCCCTGTTATTGTTATTTTCATGAATGAATGAGTTTTCATTTCGAGTATCTGAAACCGTAAGATGTTAGTATAAGTTTCAATTGTTCTCTTCTGTAAGTTATGCAAGGAGTGCATACTGAACGCAAGGAGTGCATACTGAACGCAAGGAGTGCGTGTAAGATAGTCTTTTTCGACTCGAAGCTCAGAAGAGATAGCGTGGAACTTTTGTATGCAGAGTGTGCATACTAAGCACAAGGAGTGCGCGTAGAGGCGAACTTGTTTCAAGTTCAAAAGCTCAGGAGATTGAGCACATACTGTGCCAGGAGTGAATCAGAAAGTCTTTTGAGAGGCGCAGAAGGGCCGAGTCCCTTAGAGACTGAGTAAGTTGAAAACTCAGGAAGAACTAGTGCAAGTTTGCACGTAGAGCGCAAGTGTGCGCAAGGGTGAAGTCAAAGTCCATTGACAAAAGCTCAGAAGGGGTAGCGCTTTCCAGAAGTGCAGATGAGGTCCAAGAGATGGACTTGTAGGAGGAACAAAGGCTGAGGCCTTTGGATACTTAGAAAATATTCTAAGTCAGAGGCAGTCAGAAGCTCATGAGGGAGAGCAACAATGGTCATTGTATCACCGATTTAGAGGACCAACAACCATCCGATCAAATAAAGGTGCGCAAGCCTTAGCGTTTCGCACATGCAAGAGACAAAACTTGCCAAAGTTTCAAAGTCCTGAAGTAGTTTGGGACCCATCGAAGTAAATCTCAACCGTTCGATGATTCGAAGAAAATCTCAAGCATCAGATCGTCCAAAGTAGATCTAAACCGTCAGATATGAAGAATAGGTGGCGCAAATCTATGGATCTTGGATAAAGACCTGAAGTAAACGTCAATCGTCCGATCTAGAGGGTAGGTGGCATAAATCTGTAGGCTCCGGGTAAAGACCTGAAGTAAATACCAACTATCTGATTCAGGAGATTTAGATCTAAATTGTTGGTTTGGAAGAGACAGGTCTCATACGTTAGTCCAAAAGCACCATCAAGATCGTAAGATCGACGGTCACACTCGATTGCGGGGCCAGAAAGTGCCCGGACGTTAAATTTTGGAGAGTGGTCCGCAATCAAAACCATAGTATCGGTGAAGAGGTACCTTGCAACCGGAGATAAATTGCGAGGAGAAAGGCGGTTGAACCCAAACCACTCTTGGGCACGTCCGCAATTGTGCATTTACGCGAGGACCTAGCCCGAGGTCACATGCGACAAGGGGCTAATGAGAAAAGAGCTAGTTCCTGAGACCTGAGAGTTCAACAGTTGCGGAAAGAGGTCACGGGTGCCATAGAACCTGCACTATAGAACTGAGAGGACATGTGTTAATTCGCAAGTGAGACCATTAAAGTCTCAGAGAGCCAATTCGGTTCGGAGTTGAAGATCCTTGACCGGGAGGTCACGTAGCCCTTAAGAGAGAAGGGGGGGGGGGTTACATCACTGCTTCACATCATAATGGTTGGCCTACAATATCATTTCCATTACCTCCTCCTCTACTGCCATTCAATCCAAATGCCCAATCTGATTGCATTGTTTCGCCTGTCTAGTCCTCACATGCAAGAAAAATGCTCAAAACCACCATGCCTGAACCAAATATTGATAAACGAAAAAAAGTGGCCAATTCCCCTAACTCTTCCGAAAATTCCTCTGAATCAATATCCTCCCATCTTCACATGAAAGAAAATTTCTCCCATGTCATCAACGAGATCCATCCTAAAGGTTCCAATCAACCTCCTAAGGCTATAGCATAAAGATCAAAAGAGGGCAGTAGTGGAAAGAGGCAAACCGCCTCTCATAGAAAATATGGATTTTGATGTTGTTATTGGCATGACAACAAACTCTTTGTTTTGGACAACAAGCATATATTTAGACAAAATGTTTTGGACAACATGGATATTATCCTATTTTTGGTCAACAATCATATTTTATTTTTGTTAAATATAAAAATGTTTGACTATTTATGTGAATGGGAGTTACAAGGCAAATGTTGGAGCATATCTTGGGTTATTATATTTCAGATTATGCTGATTATTGGAGTCAGTAAAAAGGGAGTAACAAGGAGGAGTCATATTTTGTTAAAATTTAATAAAGAGATTAGGAGTCCCACCTATTTAGTTATTATTTAATAGACCCATATTTATTATTATCTATTTGTTTCAAACTAGTGGTTAAGCTAACTAACGCTTAACAAAACAAAGGTAGTTGAACTACCATAACTTGTTTTGAAGAAGAATAAAATCTCAATCAAAAGAAGAGACAAAAGGGAGAGAACAAAAGGAGAACTTCTGATATAAGGTCTGCTCTATACTTGTGAGATTTTCTTTTTCTTCATTCAATCTGAGTTTACTAGAAAGCTAAACCATCTTGATGACAATCAGGTCTTATTGAAGACAACAATATTCAAAACTAAATTGTATATTTCAACAACTTGTTTCTAAAGGTTATGATCTTCTTTGATAGTCCGCGTGTTGTTTATTTATGGATTAGATTTCATAATTGATAAAGGATATTTCTAGAGTCAAGTGACAACACTTTTATGGCAAGCTGATCCAGATATTTAGCTTCAGTTTCTTTTATTGCCAGATTCTTTTTGTATGGTGTCCATCAGAGGCTTCTAAATCTGACTTTGGTGCCACCCTCGCAGGGGTTTTTAAAGATAATTTCGCTTTGTATCTCAGAATGAAATTAATATAAAAAAAAATCAATGTTCTGATTTCAATGTCACATGCGTATCTTATGATATTGTTCAGATTTTACTTTTATTCTCATCTCTTTTCCTGTACACACTTATGTATATCTCCACTTATTTTTTTTTTTAATAGTTACACACGACATATAAAATCATCCTTAGTCCCTAGTACATATTACCCGTGGATTAAGAGATTGTTTTGAATTAAAGGCTATAAACCCTCGGTAACATTCACAACTATCTTTCCTTAGCCTAGCAAGATTTGAAAATGCTTGAGTAAGGTTGTTCATACATTTTCCTCAACACCAGTGACTAACTTTGACATTAATGACAACATCATTCAATACTACCCTTGTGCTTCATTACAAACCAACATAAGGAAAATTCAAGCACAAAAATATCATGAGTTAGAGCAGTCATTATAACATATCCAATCATAAAATCTAACTCATAGAGGTGGGGGGGGGAGGGACAAAATCATGCAACGAGATATCACCACAACCCTGCCCTATCCATCCCATGATAAGCCCAAGAAAACCAGACAAAGGCAGGTCCTCATCCTCATCTACAAATCTATCACCGAGAGTTTCAGGAGAAGGAACGAGAAGGAACTTATAGAAGGTTCTATGGTTGTCTATGGGAGAAAAGGGCGCAAGGTAAGGGATGAAACCGAGCCTAAAGAGAATAAATTGCTCCCAACCCGAGGCTTTTTTGTGATGTGTGTGAAAACAAAAAACTTCCACAACAAACCATAGGTTGAAAACAACTATGTCCCACAAGTAAGTGACTATCACGAGGAGAACTACGAACCAGATATGTTGTGGAAGAGCAAGGTGGAAAAGGATAAGGATGGGAAGTCTTGTCACAAAATCCTGCTTAGGGAAAATAATGTCCTTACCCTCATCAAAATTGGAGCACAACGGTGGTTGAAAATCCTCTTAGTAGAGTAAATCCAAGTGCTCAAAATAACATGTTTGAAACCCCAAGGTATGACCAGAAATCATGAGAATGTTGCAACAAGTCATCCTTGGGTGGTTGGAACAAATTTGTAATCACATCATCTTCATATTTCCAGGCGTATGAATCAGTAACAATTACATATGGTTGTTATAAATGCAACAATTGAAAATGACCTTCGATGTCATAAATGGGATCTCCATCACGACGAATCACATTCGATTTATTTCTCCCAACCTATATAAACTCATCAATATTCTTAATCACATCATTACTTTCATTATAACATGAAGGGTCCAGTGCATCCAAGAGTTCCTCCAACTCTGAATCATAGAATAGAGCATCATCGAAGTCATGGAAAGGAGTGTAACTCACCACGTTCTCTTCTTCATGTGCAGGAAGCATGGAGGCTTGGATGGCTATATCATTGTAATGCCACGCTTATTACATAGGTGCATATTATTTATCCATACAAATGAAGGTCATGAATGATGTGCATTTTTCTACAACACTATTATGTCACTACATCATTGTCATTAAAAAAAAAGGGTCCTTGTTCACGTGCTATGATAATTTGGGTTACGAAGGCTCTAACTCTTCACTACAATGTTTTAATGATATAAGAAAAGGTGGTTTAATTACTTGTTATATGCATATACATTGTTTTCAAAACATGGTCTCATGTCAACATTTGATATAATGGGTATTGCTATTGTTGCACATAACATTTGATAAGTTGATATGTTATAATGATGGTTATAACATTGGATATAATTGACATGTTATAATATGGTCATAACAATTTGAACGTTGGCTAAATGGGCTTGACTAAATGATAGTTTGTTGAATATGGTATTAATCTTGATGTTGTTAATGCGCATTTGTTGTGGTATGATTGTGGGATTCAAAAATACGAGTTGGCATTACATTGCAGCTGGTAATATAGGGTTTCTTTGAGCTTATGGTCTTTGCTGGTAGTTGTGTAATTGCTCTTCACAACTTTCCCTGGTTATTTAAAGCATCTTGGAGTAGGTATGAATGCTTGACCCAGTCTATATCGAATGATATGCTTTGCTTGATAGTTTATGATGTGGGCTGTATTGTGGTTGCATTCAATGTGTTTGTAAACTTGAAATGGTTCTATGTGAGTGAATAAAATGTTTTTTTGGTGTTTGGAGCTCGGCTTGTGTATAACAATTGGTCATTCGACTTGGAATATCAATTGCATTTGGGGTTTGGTTCTTCGATACATTTCTCAACATGTATGGTTGTGGGTTAATGAAGATTTTGAAAAATATGAAATAGAACCCATGCGAGCTCTATCCTGTTGCTATTCAAATTATGGTTGAAACTTGTGGTTTTTTGGGAACTTCTTTTGGGTTATTAAAGTCATAAACATAACTCAACTTGTTGTGATATCTCTAATGGAGAATCTGCGTGCGTTTTACATAATTACAAAACCCTCGTTGTAGCTTCAAAACGTTTGGGGTTATGGATGAAAGGTTCATTGTTAATTTGAGTTGATGTTTTAAAAAATGAACTAGGGTTTTCATGAAACTACCCTCTGATTTGACCCCTACCCAACTATTAGTCTAAGCTCGATTTGCTTGTTGAGTTACAGTTCGTGATTGTTCCTATGGATACATGCTTTGTTTGATTGAAGTTACATGAATTGGTTGAAACCCTTGGAATAAGAATTGGGTGGGATGAAAATTGGTTGGAACGAAGATATATGTGATATTAAAAAAAAAAAAAAACAAGAAAACATATAATTGAATCGTAACCCAGGAATGCGAAACGATTTTGGGCATTAGATTTTAAATATGGGAATTTGATGCAAAGTAAATGTGGATCATAGATTTCTCATTTTTCCCTATTCTGAGTATTTATATTGGCTGTCATCAAACTCTGATATTATGTTTCCTTTCTCCCGGTCACTACAGAGGAGTTATTAGAGGATTGTTATGGGTTATAAACATTGATAAATTGGAATATTTGTTTCGTAGTCAATATATTTGTTGGGCAGTGAATGTATCTAATTGGTTGAATGTGTTAACAAGTATTATGATTAGATAATTTCCATTTCACTCCATGTCATAATATCAATTTTAGTTAATTATAATCCTATCAGTCTCCCATTTCATTACATGTCCATGCTCTCATTACTTGTTAATTATGGAATATATGATCTATTGTAATATCCTTGAACCGGCTAGTCTAGGAAATGTTGCTTATATGCTATGTCTATTGTTTTATTTGATACACTTGGGGTTTGTGGATGCGTTTAAGTTGCGGGTTTTAACATGCTTGGTGATTTCCACACGTGTGTATAGATAAATAAGTGTTTACAACATATGAATAAGCATACAGATAGTAAATGACACAATAGACTGCAAATCATATATTATGATATTTCTGCAGATTACAATGTCATATGATGCTGAATTAAATAAATCTCTTGGCTAGATCAGAGACAAAAGAATCTCAGTCGGATTACAGTAAGCAAACTAAAAAATGATACCCGAAAATAGAAGAAAATTGCTGGATCAATGAGTGAGCTATAGGATCTACTCAAGCTACGACAACTCATATGACAACTATTGCAAGTCTGGAAAGTTTTCGCTTGTGGCTAAACTCCTCAGATCTACCTGGAAAATATATCAAACAATGCGCCCTGACCTCATGCACACTCTCGGTAGCTGACCAACTGAAGATTGACTGTTTAATGACTTGTACGGATCCTAGATGGATCCCGTGGGGAAATGCGCCCCAACTGTTGTTGGAAATTGTGCCCTAGTGATTCCTCCATCAGAATTGACTGATAAGGGTCTCAAACTGAGTGTGCTAGGCTCCTCTGAAATGGGGCAGAAGGATTTCCCTAGATTGGATCTGATGATCTCTCGGGAATTCCAAATGTGTCCTCCCCAACTGTCACACCCTCAATGGCTGAGTAATGTGCCAAAGATTATTTCTCCTTCAAAATCTAATGAGAAACAAGGAAATAGATGCACCTCGCCCTCCTTTCAATTGGGTCGGAAGGGAATCCATGGATTCTCCCTGGATCAAATCACTAAGTCTCCTCAGAAGCTGTGCCCTCACCCTGAATAAGTGCGCCCTTGTTGCTGCAACCCGTGTAACTACTGCTAAAGATCGATGGAAGATCTGTGTGATCTCCCAACACTAAAATCAACTCCTGGGTGTATTTCTCCTGAAATCCACAGATCTTTCTCTCCTGAGATGCGCCTCTCTCCTCACTGACAATTCAAATTCTTCATAATGATGAATTAGTTCGCTTTACCTTCTCTTATAGCTGCCCGAAACCCTAATTTGATGTTGACTATATTTTTGGCTCACTTGTTCTATTTTTAGCTCACTTTGTATTAAAAGTGTTTTTAGTCACTTTTAGCTCAATGTCACTTTCTAATTATAAGACCCTCAGCTGAAGTGACCTCTAGTAACCCTGTTTACCCCTGTATGTCCCTAGCTATAATCTAACAGGGCTGTTTAGACCGTTAAGCCTCCTTTCTGGAGCTCCTATTTGGAAAGGGACATTACATATATTGTACAGAGGACTAGATTAAAACCAAGAGAATAATGTATAAGCTTCAAATGCAAGACAATGATTTCATTTCAATAAGAATGTTGTAGCAATGAATTAATATGATGACAAGTAAAGAACATTTGGTGATGATTGCGTGTAATTTCACATTGATGATTGATATTATGTGGTTGAATTGCGTTGATTTATTATGGAAAAGAACAATACTCATTTTCCCGCTTTCATTAATGTCATCTTCCATTCATTACAAGCCCTCCACATCCCATTATCATTTAATTTCCATGTTCAAAGTGGTCATTAGTTATAAAATAAAAATAACAAAACTAATGGAAGGATTGTTGCATGATAGATTGTTAACTAGTCAAAGCCAATCTTTTATATTATTTCCTTATGCAAAGAAATTTGATGTATTATTTGCCATCCGATTTATATTATAATCTAAGCTTTACTATTAAGAAAATGAGTTTCTTCAACAGGGGCAATCATGATAGAGGTAGAAACAGAGGTAGAGGACAAAAAAATTTTCGGCAGAGAGGAAACAAAAGACTAATGTTCTCAATTCATTTCGATGTTGATTCAGAAGAATTTAATCAGTTGTCGCAAACTAGTTTTCTTAACTTAGCAGCCAAAGGAGCCTTCCATTCACATCCCAAACCTGAGAGACCTCCATATTAGCCTCATGTTAGAATTTCAAATGTTCATGTCCTAACTCATGTGTCCCTACACCCATAAGTCCTTGTGAATGATGGCTAGGAAGATGTTGTCCAACATGCTCCAGTTCATCATGGTGGCTGGCCTACAATGTCATTACCATTACCACGTCCTCCTCCACCTAAACAACATGTTCACTAGATTGCTTCTATTGCATCCCATGCACGTAGAAGACTCAAGGCAGATATTCATGAGCCAAAGACAAGTAAGGGTAAACAAATTGCCACTAAATCTGATTCATCTCATGGATCATCCCAGTCAATAACATCTCATTCCCAACATGCCAATGACCACTCCCATGCTTTCAGTGAGGTTCACCCCGAGGCATCCAATCAACAACAATTTGAGAACGAAAGCTCACATGCAAACAGGGCAATAAATACAGTGAGCAGTGAAAAGAAGCAAACTGCTTCTCATAGCAAATATGGTTTTTGATGCAAAAGTTAATTATGACGGTTGATAGTTTACTTGCATTTACATATTTTGGGACAACTTGGTGACTATATTTTGACTTTTGGACAATAGGATAATATTTTATTTTTGGAAATAGATTTTACTTATTTAAATGGTTGGCATTTTGGGAGATAGAAGGGATGTTCTAAATTGATATATGTATGCACATGTGTATATTTGATGAGGTGGCATGAATTATCTATTTAAATAATATGGAGGAACAAGGAGGAAATAAAAAACTTAAGGATAATTAAAAGGAAATAAGGGTCCCACCTATTAGTTATTATTTATATTACCCTTTATCTACTTATTATATTATTTATTATTTGTCCCTAAATAACTAAAAGTTATTTTTGATATAACTAAAAAGTCATTTATGACTTAACTAAAAGTAGTTGAGAACTGCCACAACTACTTGGAGGAGATAAAAGAGAAATCAATTGAAGGGACAAAGGGAGAGAGAACAAGGAAAGGAATTTATAATAAAGGTCTGCTCTTATACTGGTGAGATTAATTACTTTCATTCCTTTCAATTTATCATAGAGTCTTAACTATTTTGTTGATAGTAGGGTCTTATTGAAGGTGGCAAGATAAAGGACTGGGAAGCATCTCTTGAGAAATCATGCTTCGGAAGGTTTCTCATTTTGTCTTGATAGTTTGTGTATTCTGATTTGTTTATGAATTAGTTTTCATTTATGATTAAGGATATTTTTCATAGTCAAGAAATGGTGTTATGTGGCTAGTCTAATCTAACATCTATAGTCTTGGTCTCTTCTTGACATCAGAGTCTTTTTTGTGGTGCTCACCGAATATTTCTAAATTTTATTTTGGTCCTTACCCTCGCAAGGGTATGTAAAAGGGGTTCTAGCTGTAACTTGAAATGCAATCAATAAAAAGGCCGTGCTGGTTTTTGGTCTAAGTTGTGTATTTTTCTGGATTATTTATTCGATTTGTGTTTTGCTTGTTATTTAATCTCTCATACAAACCAAAAACATTTTTCTTTATTATTCATATTTAATCATAAAAGGACAACATTGGTTCCTAGTATCTATTGCTTGAGAATCAATTGATTTTTTTTTTTGGATATAAACTCAGGGTCACAATCTCGCTTATCTTACCTTAGCCAAGTAAGATTCGAAAATGTTGGGGTAAGTTTTTTCATATCTTTCCATCAACAGTCTTAACTCATGGTCATATGGAATGATCGGGGCACATATTGTAACAACCTAGTAATTCTAAACATCATTAAGTTTCGTAAACAATTTATTTTGTAAACTGAAACAATAATTTCATAGCATAATATTGATTTTGTAACAACAGACTTCAATAACTTAGATTTATCAATAAATTCTGAATTCATGGCAGAATGAAATTAATACATAACTTAACAAATACCTGGTTCTGATGCTAATTTCTGTTGCCTCTTTGCCTTGCTGCTACCTTCCTGCTACCTGGTACACAAATCAATCTTGCATCAAACAAGAAAATAACTGCCCAAAACTACTGTCCTCCCTGCCAACTAGGAAAACTACCTAGCTCCAGGATATCTATGGATATCCTGGCCCCCGTGCCCAAAACCTCCAGCAACTCGGTGCCTCAACTGATCAAAGGTCACAACCAGAAACTCTCTTCTCATAACAAATCCAGTCGTCCTCCGAATCCATCCTCCATTGAATGAATCCCCCACCTCAACCTTCCTCCCCCCCTTATCCCTCCTTCACCGACTCCTGCAGTTACTTCTTCAACCACCTCCATGCATGTCCCTTCCCTTCCTTTAATGTTTTATCTTCTCGGGATTCATAGGCTCCCTCTCTGCATACGCAACCATTTTATATCATTTTTCATTGATCTTTTAAATTTTATTTCTCAGGTTATTAAATGTGATCTGTAGTTAGAGTATTACTTAGTTAACCACAATTATCTTCTTTAATTAATTTTACTTTTCAACCTTTACACATTTATTCAACTAGGGTCGTTACATACACCCACCCTTCAAGAAACTTCATCTCGAAGTTTAAGGTACAAAGGAAAAGAGCACAGTTCACACATTCACAACAAGTAATTGGCATTATCAGTCAGTAAGTCAAGAAAGCTCATACATACTAGTGTATATGTACAAGAAATGCATGTGTAGCTAGTACATGCAAATCTCGTGCACGTACTAATAATCAAACAGTCATCCTTTAATAATTTAGGTATGCATTCAATCCAGTCAGCAAGCCTAGTCTTTTATAAAAGACAACAATCAATTAATTGTGTGAGAAATCGTTTAATTACAATTGTCCGGTTCAATAATTTATTTTAAACAACTGTGGTTCAGTTACATAATAATGAATATTCATATATACACATTTCTTTCCCCCCCTTTTTTTTTTTAAGGGACGACATCGAATTCCACCATAAGACAGATCTCCACATGTCTCAACAATTACTACTCATCCTTCCTCCCTAACCTAATTCCAGCTCCATTCCTATCCTTCCTCTGCTAGACTATCTTGGAGCGTCAACTATATTGACCTAACTCCAAATAGAACCCGTAAGTGGAAGTGTCTCTATCTCGACCAAGCTTCCCTAGCAGGCAACTGACAGTCATCATCACA
>ML783397.1:50029-77730 GCA_009831015.1 Picea engelmannii | reverse complement strand
AAGAACTTTGAAGAATATTGTCACCTTGACTTAGAAGAAGAAGTCTGTTTTATCCTGCTTGGCCTTATTTGAGGGTTCCCTTTCTTCGACAACATATGCTTCGTCTGTTTCCTTCCTTTCCTTTAACTCGGAACAATGGTTCCCGTAGTGACCATATTTTCAACAGTTGAAGCATTGCATCTTTGACATATCCTTTTTTTGATTTGGTTTCTTCCTTAAGACAAACTTCTTCTTATTCCTGAAATTCTTGAACTTTGTTGTGAAGGATTGATCTTCGTATTTATTTTGGGATTTATCTTTTGCATTAATCCTTGATTCTTCTTGTGCACAACAAGTCCAAAGTTCTTCAAATGTGGGATAATCCTTTCTTGTGTTCATGCTTGCGGCAAAAGCATCCCATGTCTTGGGAAGGCCATTGAGTATTATATTTACTAGTTCCTTCTCTGAAATGATTTCTTCAATAGCTTGTAGTTGATCTCTTAACTGAGAGATTGTTACAAAGTATGATGTTATGATGTCATCATCATTCATTTTCATGTCACATAGCTCATTCTTCAGACTCATTACTTGTCCAATGTTTCTAATTGAGAAGAGGTTAGTTAGGGCATCATACAACTTCTTAGATGAGTCAAGATGAGAGATGTAGGGTATCAAGTGGTCTTTTACATAGTCCACTATGATACTCATGGAATTGATGTCATTGTCCTTGAACTTCTCCATAATTGCAACGTTCTGAGGTTCCTTCTCTTTTCCTTCTTCAAACTGTGGTTCCACGATATTTCCTTTCACGATATCCAACACTTTATTCTTGGAAAGGATGAGGTCAATCCTTGTCTTCCATGCTCTGAAGCTAGAATCCCCTTCTAACTTGTTTTCTGACTTCTTAGAGTAAATCATGATTGCTTTGACTTGGTCAACCTTTGATTTTGACCAAGAACTCAAACTTGACGTCTTATCTTGCTGAGAGTACTAGGAGGTGAACTAGGTTAGGTCACACTAAGCTATCTAGAAATTAGGTCAATATATTCACTTAAAGGTGCCTCAACAAGAGGGTTAGGGTTTCGTTGTTGCAACAAAAACTTTGACTACAACACCAACTATAACTGAGCAAATCTTCCCAATCTATCTTCCAGCAGTTAGACTGTCCGAAGATAGTGTGGGCCCATAACTTGTTAGAAATAATAGGTGTTAGACAATATACCAATATTGTCACCCAACCATAGGCCGAAGCCACCCCCGAGCACCATAACCTTTACAAAGAACAATTCTGGAGGCAACCCTAGAACCAATAACCAATTAATGTAGCCTACCTCTCTCCAGAGCTAGCGCACAAGGCAGAAAGTCCAAACCATAACCAAGAGATAGTCCAAGCCTAAAACTGAAAATACAAGTTGCAGTAGCTACAACTGCAACTACTCTCCAGACTTGCACACTTACTAAATTTCTGTAGTGCGTGCTAAATTTCTGCAGTTGCGAGCTGTGTGTGTCCAAATGAGCTCTGGCATCCTGTATTTATACTGCTCTACCTTAGCTGTCTGGGCCGAATTCTCTTTCTGGAGGCTAGAAACTCAATATTAATTATTCTCTTTAGTCAACTTGTCTTCTAGGGTTATGTCCAAGGCTTTTATGGTTTCTCTTGCTTCCTAGAATATTTTAGTCTTATCAAGGTTACACGTGGAGGTTAATACCTCCCGCAGCTACCAAAAATATCAATAGGTAGTAATAATGGGCTTCCACGAGGAATGAAATGTTATCCCACTCAATTCATGAGTTTTTCTTACTATGAGGAGCTAAAAATAGTTCATTTGTTTGAGACAATGCATATCGGGAAGAATGTGACATAACCATTATGGCGACTCATAGATGGCAGGAGGTATAAAGAAAAAATTGTCAAAATTTGTAATGACATTCAGGAAGCCAATCATGCAATGCAAAGTGTGATCCGATCAAATAGCGATGGATACCAAATTAACTTTCCATGGTTATTAACAGAGCAACAAAGTAATGATGTAAAAGAGGTCATTCAAAGAATTAAATTTCCCACAGGTTTTTGTTCAAACACAAAGAATATATTAACGAAGAAAGGTGAATTTGGCGGGGTAAAAACACATGATTGGCATACCTTCATTAAGGTAATTCATAATTTTAGTATTCATATTTATATATTGGTCGTGTACATTTTTTGAGATTTTTATTTTTTTTGTCTAGTTTTGAAACAAGTAACGATTCATTTTTATTGTTACATTATGTTCTACCTCTATCTCTCCCAAATGACTTTGACAACAACGCCAAACAAGTTATATATGATCTTGGAAAATACACGAGGTAAGTAGTTGCAATATATATGCAAAAAGTTTTTTCAATTTTTTGTTGTACTTAATGACATGTGTTTTACTTGTAATATAATATGTATTATGTTTTGTTGAAACATGTTATTTTCTTGCGCCATGATTTGTAGATGGTTGTCATTGAAAGAAAATCCATGAAGATGATATAAATTATTGGAAGAGAGAAATTCCTCAGCTAATGTGTGAAATGCAAAAGTATCTACCTCCAAAAATTTTCAATGCACAAGAACACTACCTCATACACCAAGTTGAGGAGATTGAAATGTGTGGACCTATACACACAAGGTCAATGTGGATGGTGGAGAGGCAATTTAAATCATTGAAGGATTTTGTTAGACAAAGAGCATGTCCTGAGGGTTCTATGGTGGAGGGATATATGGTATATGAATCCATGGTGTATATTAGTCAATATCTTCCTAAATTAGCAACGCAAGCTATGCATGCAGTGGATTGCATTTGAGATGTGAACTCCATCAAAAAATTTGAAGGGGAGCAACTGTTGGGGAAAGGTACAATGAAGAAAGTGAGAGGTAATTAAATTGTGGATATTTGTAATAATAATAAATTTTTATTTTTTTGTGTGTATATGATCATACTCATTTAATATTTATTCTTTCATCATTTATTAATATTTACCATGGTTATAACTAATATTTAATATTGGTGAATTGTGATTTTTTTAACGGTCAGTTGCTTAAGATTGGGATGCACTACATTTATACATTGTAATCAATCTTGACTGGATGAAGGTATGGATTGATAGATGTAAACAACATCATGGCGATAGGTTATCATGGAAAGAACTGTATGAATTGGTTAGAGAATCTCATCGTAATAGAGATTCTGATGTTACGCAAAGGGAAATAGATTTAGCATATTGTTTGAAAGATGGAAAGGCAAGCAAATTTACCCATTTTATTTAGTTATTTTATATTATATTAATGTGACTGTAGGTGTTTTTTTTTCATATTATACTTTCCAAGTTATATAAATTTGTTTATTATTAATTGACAATGCATATTTTACATGTCTGGCATATTGCAGTTGAAACACCACAAGGCTATGTGGTGTAATGGCCATAAATTTCACACCAAATAGTTGGATGAAACTAGGAAAACTTCTGATAGTGGGATAACTGCAATATTCCAGGTCACTAATGTTTCCTCTAGGAGTGACAGACGTCCTAAAGAATATGAAAATATATACTATGGATTTTTGAATGATATAATCGAGTGTGACTTTAATTCCTTCAAATTAGTTTTGTTTGATGTCAAATGGTATAGTTTACGAATGCATGAACAAGATGAGGAAAAAGTTGTTATTCAACATGCCATCGGATTTTCGATGATTAAAACAACGGTTTTTGAAAAAGAAAATGACCGTTATGTTTTTCCAAGTCAATGTGAACAAGTCTTTTACTCAAAGGTTCCAGGTAAGAGGGATTGGTCATTTGTTGTTAGATATGATCCAAGAGGAAGGCCAGTAAAGTATACTCTAGATGAAGAATATGATATTGAAGAAAAAGATGATGTAGAGCTAGAGCGGGAAGAATATGGGTCGACAGATGAAGAAGATGAAAAAAATGAACCAGGCGTAGGAGACAATGCGCCAGTTCTTGATGATGATATCGATGAAGATATGCTCGAAAATGACATTGATGATGATGATGATGATGTCATCAATCCTTTCAACAATGTTTCTGAACCGGATGTTGATACAGATGTCGAGTTGGATGATCAAGAAGAAGATACAGAAGAATGATGATACAAATGTTGCGTTGGATGAGGCATGTAACTAGATATTTTAATTTGTATGAATTATTCTCTTTAAATATTTTTTTATGTGGGTTAATTACATGTTTTTAAGTTTTATTTCATTTTTTGATATCCTATGCTACATGTTGTTAATTGTTGTTGTAATCAATATTAAGAATTGAATACTTATGGGAGGGTTGTTCGAGAAAAGTTCCAATTGTTTTACAATTGATCAACAAATATTTACAAACCAAATTAACCTATAAACCAAACTAAACTAAATTAACCTATAAACTAATCTAAATTAATGACGGTAATACTCAGATTGGTGATACAAACATGAASAATGATCAAAAGAGGCACGACGAAATAKAGATAAATCTCGAAACAAAATGAGATGGTAATTATGARWTCATGCACACACGCATGWATTGTTATAAAACACCRGAATTCATTAATGAAGATATTTTCGTTTAGGGTTTGATGGGATGACCYAGCTCCCAGAGAGGATTAGGAGCCCACATTGGTTAAAAAGACACCATCTACCAACATGTATATTTAATGTGATATTTTCTTACCTTACTTGGAGTTAATGCAAGTATGTCACTTTTCTCTCTAAAATCTATGTTTGAATGTTAAATTATAGCCCCTATAATTAATGAAATATTTGGCCTATATGTAGTCATGATAATGGAACCATTACAAAGTTGTGATTAGCTAGTGGAAATTATTCTCTAATTTGATCACGCGCCAAGTGACCTGTGAATGGGGCCAATGTTGAAATTTTTTCAGTTTGTGCTCGTATTCACTGAAATTTGACATGGTTATATTGGATGCATGCATTGACGATATGGGAGGGTTTCGAAACTCAAATAAGACTCACATAAATATTTTGGTATAAGGTTTGATGGGATGACCCAGCTCCCAAAGAGAGGATTAGGAGCCCACATTGGCTTAAAAAACTCCATCTACCAACGTGTATATTTAATGTGATATTTTCTTAGCTTACTTGGACTTAATGCAAGTATGTCACGTTTCCCACTAAAATCTATGTTTGAATGTTAAATTATAGCCCCTATAATTAATGAAATCTTTGGCATATATGTATTCATGATAATGGAACCATTTCAAATTTGTGATTAGCTAGTGGAAATTATTCTCTAATTTGATTGCACACCGAGTGACCTGTGAATGGGGTCAACTTTGAAATTTTTTCAGTTTGTGCTCATATGCACTGAAATTTGACATGGTTATAGTGGATGCATGCGTTGACCGTATGGGAGGGTTTCGAGACTCAAATACAAATCACACAAAGATTTTGATTTAGGGTTTTATGGGATGACCCAACTCCCAAAGAGAGGATTAGGAGCCCACATTGGCTAAAAAAACTCCATCTACCAACATGTATATTTAATGTGATATTTTCTTACCTTACTTGGAGTTAATGCAAGTATGCCACTTTTCCCACTAAAATCTATGTTTGAATGTTAAACTATAGCCCCTATAATTAATGAAATATTTGGCCTATATGTAGTCATGATAATGGCACCATTACAAGGTTGTGATTGGCTAGTGGAAATTATTCTCTAATTTGATCGCGCGTCGAGTGACCTGTAAATGGGGCCAATGTTGAAATTTTTTCAATTTGTTCTTTTATGCAGTGGAAGTTGCCATGGTTATAGTGGATGCATGCATTAATGATATGGGAGAGTTTCGAGACTCAAATACGACTCACACAAATATTTCGACAATCAAACGACAAAGATTAGAAGCCAACTGTGAAGGAGATGAAATTATCCTTCTTTAGTGAAAGGAAAGCTTGATATTCTTTGCATCTTTTATCAAAGTCCCATTTTGAAATAACTATTTTAAACTTTTTGACATTTTTGACTATTTTGACCATGATTAGCTTAGACACCAGAAATATATTGAGCCTCTTAGCCATTTTATCCTCCCCGGTCCTCACATTTTTCCAGGTGGGAGGGAGATTTAAAGGCTCCACATGTGCTAATCTAGCATCTTCAAAATTTTGGAGAAAATAATTAATCCTCCCTTATTGAAATCAACTAGTTTTCAACCCTTTCAACACTAGTTTCCTCTTAGTATTTTCGAGAGTCTTCAATATAATCTTATCATACTCCTCAAAACTTGAGACAATGTCTTGGGAATAGATCTCAACTATTTCCTTCTCTGGTGAAATGAAAGCTTGATCTTCTTTGCATATTTTCCCAAAGGCCCATTTTGAAATAACTATTTTGACCTTTTTGAGGTTTGCTACTAGATCAAGACTACTTGATGATCCCTTGCAAAGGGATCAAATTGTACTCATTCAAAAGTTACAAGATTTGTAAACTCATATTTTAATCATTGGGAATTAAATTTAAAAGGGATAAAATTATTTCCCCATTCCTTTTCTATTTGAAGGAGAATTGGTAGAAGATCAGAGTATCCTCTAACCTCTACCCAAGACCTAATTCTTTTAGGATAAACCATGATTAACTTAGACACCAGAAATATATTGAGCCTCTTAGCCATTTTCTCCTCTTTGGTCCTCAGATTTCTCCAGGTTGGGGGGAGATTTAAAGGCTCCACATCTGCCAATCTAGCATCTTCAATATTATGGAGAAAATAATTAATCCTCCCTTATTGAAATCCCCTATTTTTCAACCCTTTCAACCCTAGTTTCAACTTAGTATTTTTGAGAGTCTTCAATATACTCTTATCACACTCCTCAAAACTTGAGACAATGACTTGGGCATAGATGTCAATTATTTCTTTCTATGGTGAAACAAAAGCTTGATCTTCTTTGCATATTTTATCAAAGGCCCTTTTTGAAATAACTATTTTGACCTTTTTGAGGTTTTCTACTAGCTCAAGACTACTTGACGATCCCTTGCAAAGGGATCAAATATTACCCATTCAAAAGTTACAAGAATTGTTAAGTTCTCATATTTTAACCATTGGGCATTAAATTTAAATGGGGTAAATTGTTCTCATAGTTCAAGCCATGGTTTGGGGTTGAAAACATAGGTTTTAGTCCTCAATCCATGATTTTGGGGCTCATAAGACATATATGAATCCATAGACCATAATATAGGCCCTAGAGGTGCAATATTTTCCCTGCAAAGGGAAAATGAACCCAATTTCTCTATATTTTCAGCTTAGCTATCTGAGTTTTAGATTTCATTTTGTTTCATTGTCGAAGTAATATTTAAATATTTTGTTGAATATATAGAATAATATTCACTTTGAGAGGTTGATGTGTTGCCCTGATCATCAAAGTGTTTTCATTTAACTTTTTGTTTCAAATGTGCTTCAATTATATTAGCATACTAGTTTAACTTCTTCGCCTAGAATGAACATAGGCTTTCGAGACAATAGGAGAGCCAAGGTTTACCAAACCCTCTCTTCCTTGAAGTTTTAATGTAGTTTCAAAACTATTGGTTGGATACTAATAAATTTATCATGGAAGTTTTAGGTTAGCATCCCTTCAGTTCCCTTAGGAACAATGGTTAGTTTTGTTTCATATAAAAAGGCACAATCATCATATATAAACACAATGAATCAATAAGGCCAGAATGTTCACCTTTAATGACTTCAAATGCTAATTTTTATAGGGTTTAGTGGAAAAAATCAAGTTTCTCACCTTGTGCCTAATGACAAGAATATAAATGAGCTTTATCTACAACATCCAACAAATACAACTCTTCTCTTGGCTACAAGTGGCTTTCTTTTAAGCCTTTCCTTGAGGGTTGCTTGAACAAATTGTGGCAAGTTGAGCCCAAGCAAATTGTTTGAACAAATTGTCATTACCATAATCAACATTGTCATTAGTATAGTCATCGTTGTCCGACCTTGTGAGAGACTAAGGGATTCTAAGGAATAAGAAATAGAGACCTTCTATGGATTTTGACATTGTCGATGTTTACGACATTTATATATGTTGTCCAAAGATCCAATGGTGGTTACTCATTATATAGGCATGTTTCACATTAAGAATTATTTGAATAGGATAGATTATTTCAAGAATTAAAAATTATATAGGATAGCTTATTTCAATAATGTCATCATTGTTGGTTGGGATAAATCTCCTAAGAACACAAGATTAAATGATAACTAACTTAGATATTATCTATCACAATAGTGTTGTTATTGTTAACCAACCTAGATTTATCTTTATATCCTAGGATTCATCAAGTGTCAAGAGGGATAAAATCCCTTAACATACAAAAATTTACTCAGGTTTTTCACTCTAAAGGAGGTTTTCATCTCAAATTATTTGATCCCTCTCAATGATTGATAGATTCTAGGTTAATATGCGTCTAGGATAGTTTATAATGTGAATCAAGCCCAACTTCACACGTTTTTTGTTTGTTTTGTAACTATTATATTTGATCGATATACATTGAATTTAGCGTTATGTTACATTACACATCTCCTCCATATTGGACTATAAAAGGTGTCTCTATGATCAACTAAGGTCAAATAAATGTATATTTATACTTATAACTAGAATGGAAAATTATTATTCTCTGGGTTGTCAATGGGGCCTTGCTATATCGATGAAATTGGGGCATTTTTATTGTCTCCACTAGGACGCAATTACCCTAAGTGGATCATTTTCCCCTTGTGGACTAGCACACCTCTAAGGGGAATGTTTGAATAAGTAATTACATATGGTTGTTAAGTCACACAAATGTCATACCCCATTAAGTGTGACATGGTCTTCCACCTCTTGATAGGTGATAGATTCAAAATTTGGAGGGAGATTTTATGGCATGAAAATAATGAAAAGGAGAAGATATAGTTAATATACATGGTTAACATATCATGTAAATATTGATTTCTCCATTTCATCAATGCGAGTGAGATCTGATCAAACCAGTCCGAGGAAACTTCATTTATTTCAGGAGCGAGGAGACAAGGGCACACTGCAACTCACGCGCTGGAGGGCACGCCGAAGAAGGAAGGGCACTAGAAGAGAGAGCTCATGAACAGGGTTATGAAGGAGAGAGAGCTCGTGGAGGGAATTGACCCGGAGAGAGAGATAGAGGGTAGGGTTAGGAAGGAGACATAGCTCGTCGAGGGCATCGAGAGAGAGATATTGAGAATATGCTTGAGAAAGCTTTCAAGTGCGTGGAGACTAGGGTATGCTGCGACTCATGAGTTGGAGGGGACATCGAAGAAGGAAAGAGATAGAGAAGTAAGGACATTGGGAGAGAGAGCTCACGAGTAAGGTTATGAAGGAGAGAGAGCTCGCGAAGGTCACTGGTCGGGAGAGAGATCTCAAGGGAACCCCAGTGATCAACTGACGATATTTGTATGACTCACTTCTATGTTCCCAGAAGATACTAAAAGAGACTTTCTCCATGTGAAAAGTGAATTATCTTTTCTTCATTAAAAACTATGTCAAAGGAGATCGTCACACCCTGCTCAATGCTTGGGGTGCGATGATGCTTGATCGTCGCATGCTGCACCAAAACTTGACTGCAGCGTCACTGCAGGCTGCCTGTGCATGGGGTGCGACAATCCTCAAACAAGAGAAAAAGTGAAATTCACGAAGGTTCTAGAAGGGAATATTCTAGAAGATGAGGTGGCCTCCGATCAATTTGGATCTTACTCACTTATTTGATTTAGTGGGATCATCCTAATCTCCTGATCCATCCCTCTTTCACCCTATATAAAGAGGGATATCTCATGGGAAAGGCTAGGATTGCTTATTCATGAAGAATTCTGTTGTAGATTATACTTGAGATAGCTTTGCTTTAGCTCTCCAAATATGGTTGTGGATGTTCTTCATCAAAGAAATTCGAGCAAAGGTGTGTGTGTTGAAGGAAAGAACCATTGGAAGGGACCTTGCAACATCAAGGAATGGGTTGTATTCTCCACTTTCATTTAATATAATGCAGTAATACATTTCTTCCCTATAAAGGTGTCTTTACTTTTATTGTATAACTCCTTGATCTTATACATAGAATTCATTGGAATATATATATCATTGTTCTCTCTCATTGTTGGTTTGTGCTTCTTAACAGGTTCACCATCCCAAAAATCCAAAGATGGAGCAGTAAGGATGACACTATTGAGGATCAAACGTCATTTAAATGGTATGTTATTTGTCCCTCTCTGAACTAGTTTATATGACAATGAAATCTAAGGAGAAACTTCTTCCCTGTTTTTTTCTAGCTTCTTGTTGAAGTTAGAGAGATTAGTTTGTGTCCACACTTACCGATTTGTCTGATAAAAAAATTGGTGACCATACTGGGGTGAACTTTGCCCAAATTTGTCTCTACTTCTTAGGGTGAAATTTTAGTCTTGGTGAATGATTGGTTTGCATCTTTTAATCGTGAATTTGATTGTTTCTCAAGTATTGAGAGGATTTTTCATAAGTTTTATCTTTTACTTCTTATTTCAAGGGTATAATCTCAAGGCTTTGTCCTTGAGTGCTTTCTCTTAATACTTATATTGCTAATCTTTCCCAGGGTCTATCCAGAGGGCCTAATATTTTTATTCCACCTGGGTATAATGTTGCTAGCAGTTTCATTCCTACACCTACCCGAGTTCTCTCCGAAGGGCCTAACGTTCCTCCTCCACCTCAACCTGGAGGATCTAATCGTCCTCGCCCAAGTAACTCCAATCAAGTTGGAGGGACAATTCATTCTGTCACTTTTGGATTTCAAATTCCTATTGGAGGCTAACCTCAGGTTAGGGTCCAACCCCAAGTTGGGGGAAAACCTAAAGTTGGGGGGAAACCTAAAGTTGGGGGTCTTAACCCAGTGTATGGACAATATACACCTGGATAACAATTGCAACCTTGGAGTTTTCCTTTCCAAGGAAATCAACAACCGCCTGGGGGGAAAACTCCTCAAGTAAATTCTTTTGTACCCTCTGATCCCGAGAAACCATATCCAGGCTATGTAAATCCTAACTGGGATCAAGATTTTCAGTCTAATGCTCCTTTCAAGGTATCATAACTAATCAACCAACAAATGTTGGCTACGTGACTCAAAACCCTCCACCACTGAATTTGACATGACCCTCTAACTATCTACAAACTACTTATGGTCCTACTGGTATACCTACGAGATTACCTCCTCAAAATTACCAATTTCCTCAAGTGAACAGACAATTGTCGTTTCTTGCTACTTTGGATTTACCGGATTTATCTAGGACTTTGAATGATCCTATCTTGCATTCTCCTTATTGGTTGGTCATACCTACCAAGTTACCATCAGGAATTCCTAAGTTTGATGGTCGATCGGGAGAAGACCCAAATAATCACATCATGACATTTCATCTTTGGTGTTCATATAACTCCTTGATGGATGACTCCATTAGATTACGTCTTTTCCAATGAACTCTTACGGATTCGGCCACCAAATGGTATATCGAATTGCCCCGAGGATTCTTCAATGATTTCAACACCTTAGCTATGGCTTTCTTAACACATTATGAGTTACCGATACGATATGAGACATGAACCAAAATTTTGAGTTCATTTAAACAATCCTCTTCTACTCATATTTCAGATCATATTCACGAGTGGAGGAGGAGAAGACGCTTAATCAAAGTTCCCCTTTCTGACCAATTATTGGATGAGTGGTTTACCAAGTCACTCATCGGTCCTACAACCCGTGATGTTTCCATGGGTGGTGTCGTCACTAAAGAGCAGGCAATTAGTCCTTCTCAATAATTGGATCTAGTTTATTCACAAACATGCACACTATATGACTTGATCCCTGATCCTCCTCGCTCGTCTACAAATCCAACCTCAACACCTCTAGTTTTCTAAGTTCCTGCAAGGGACCAGGACACCTCCTACACCCACCATTTTTTGCCAACCTTTTCCTTCTCAACAACAGGCCCAATTGGTTATTCATGACCAACCTTATCCCTATACCACATCTTATGTACTTATGTGTACTGGTGACTCCAAGAAGAATGAAGTTGCATTCGCTACTCGAGCCAAATATTATTCTCCTTCAAAAGAGAAAGTTGATGATTCACCACCTCCATTAGTTCAACCTCCTCCATCAACTTCACCTCCCAACGGTCCTCTTCATCTCGAACAACCGATTCTATATACAGTTCTTCATCCTCCTCCTAAGGGCGTTGTTTGTAAGTCATCATTCAACCCCCACACACATGCCACTCAAAACTATAGTATTGTAGAAGATATTATACAGACACCTTCTGCGATGTTGGCTCTCGAAGTCCTTCAAAGTTGTCCTACACAACATAAGGCATTGTTAAAGGCTATTGGTAGAATTGATCCTACTGATACAAACTTGATAATATTTGACTTGGAATATCACATTCCAAGACTCCCTCATCAATTAGCATTTCAAATACAAGTTGTGGAAAATAAGAACATTTGTCGAACCGTTGTTGATGAAGGAGCTTCGACTTGCGTCATGTTCGTTTCTTGTTGGAAAGCCATTTTCTCTCCTTCCCTTACCGAGTCACACAATACTCTAAAATATTTTAATGGTATAGGATTTAAAACTTATGGTGTTCTTCCTTCATTATATATTGCGTTAGAAGGCAAGGCGGTTACTGTGGAGGTTGAGGTGTTTGATGCACCTCTCGATTACAACCTTCTACTTGGCCGTAATTGGATTGATTCTATGCATGCGATTGTTTTTACTCTTTTCCATGTGATACATTTCCCTCACTAAGGAAAAGTTGTTACCGTAGATCAAATCACCTTCTTTAGTTCCGATTCACGCACTAGTAATGTTCCTTTCATTGCAAAAACGCCTCCTAGTTATGAGAATGTCTATGTGGGTCTTTTAAAAGATTCATCGTTAATGGGTACTTTCCCCATTCCACCACTAGATATTCCTCCTCCTTTTGTCACTTCAATTAACATGATCTCGACCACTGTTGGTGAAACCCCTGAGTCTTATGACCCTTGGATAATCCCTAGTTCTAACGATTGTCTTCCTTATGACGACCAAATGCCTTAAAGTCCGGTGGAATTGACTTATCAAGCTATTCAATCAACAAATCCTTCTCCTCGTTCTCTCTTAGATATGTCTCCTGATCCGTTTCACGTGGTATTTCACATCGATGAGATGATCATGACAGTTATTTCCATGGAAGATACCCCATGGGATGATGGGCATCATCGTTCTGTCCTCTTCTTGGAACCTGAGACTCTAGAGAGTTATCAACATATTTCGAATCTGTCTACTATCGTTACTATTACCCATATTCCTGAAACAACACGTGACGTTGTGTACGAAGGGAACTTGGGAAATATTTCACCCACCATCCCTCTAGATATTTCGATTAAACCCGGAATCGTGGAAAATGTTCATATCGGTGCCTCATGTTCTCTTGATGAGGTCCAAATTTACAAGGCCCTTTTCCAAGAATTCCATGGCGTTTTTGCGTGGAGTTACGAAGAGATTCCTGTAATTGATCCAGATATTGTTGTACATGAGATTAAGAATTACCCAGATGCTAAACCCGTTCAACAGAGACTTCGCCCAATACATCCACGCAAAGTTGCTGCTATTAAACTCGAAGTTGAAAAAATTCTTAAAGCCGGTTTTGTCTACCTTGTAGCGTTAACTGATTGGGTGTCTAATCTTGTTCCAGTTACGAAGAAACAAGGCATGATCTGTGTTTATGTTGATTATAGGGATATCAACAAGGCTTGTTCCAAAGATAATTATCCAACCCCTTTCGTTGACCAGATCGTTGACGATTATGCCGGGAGTGAAATATTCTCTTTGATGGATGGATTCTCCGACTATAATCAAATCAATATTTTACCTGTGGATCAACATAAGACTGCTTGTATTTCCTCTTGGGGAACCTTCGCATACCGAAAACTCCCTTTTGCTATCAAGAATGTTGGTGCGACTTCTCAACGTGCTATGTCTTATGATTTTAACAATATTAAGCACACTGTAAACCTTACCTAGATGTCTTATCGACGCATTCCATGTGTCGTTAGGATCACCCGACACACTTATGAGCCATTTTTCTACACTGTCGTAATTATCGCATACGATTGAATCCACATAAATGCGTTTTTTGTGTGGAGTTTGGACGAATTCTTGGATTTATCATTTCCACACATGGGATTCAGGTGGATCCTTTGAAGGTTGAATCTATTCTCAATTTACCTCCTCCTTCTACATTACGCCAACTCCAAAGTTTGCAAGGGAAGGCAAAATTTTTACGTCGATTCATCCCCAATTATGCTGAACTAGTGAAAGGTTTCACTCAACTTCCTAAGAAGGGTCACAATTTTGTATGGGACAACACTGCCAACAAAGTATTTGAAGCTTTGAAACTTGCCTTAACCCTTACACCACTCTTATTTCCCCCCGAATATCGTTGAGATTATTTATTATACTTAGCTGCTTTAGACTCTACCATAGCTATGATTATAGTCCAAGAGGATGATTCACATGATGAACATGTTATCTGTTATTTGAGTCGGACTCTCACGACCACCAAAACAAAATATATGCATGTGGAGAAACTGGCCTTGGCAGCTGTTCAAGCTATTCAATGTTTTCGTCATTATATCTTATTTTGCAAAACCACCATCATTTTCGATTGCAACCCTATGCAACACATCCTTACCCAACAATTGTTGGGGGAAAAAATACTCCAAATGGATAGTGATTCTCCAGGAGTTTGATTTGGAGTTTGAGCGAGCCAAGTCAAAGAAATCTTTGGTTTTTGACGAGTTGATATGTGACCTTCCCTCCACTGAGACAACAATTGTGGTAGATGATTCCTTTCCTAACGAGTCTCTCTTTCTGATCAGTTCAGACGACATATGGTATGGATACATTATCATTTATCTCCAAACCCAAACTTTCTGGCCTGATCTTTCTCGTGTAGATCGTCGTCGTGTTCGGTATCAATACCATCAATACATCATCCTCGGTGATACCCTTTACCGTTGTGGTATTGATTCCGTATTTTGACGATGTCTAACCTATGATGAAGCTGAGAAAGCTATAAATGACTGTCATTTTGGAGCATGTGGCGGTCATATGTCTGGGTATTCCACTGCCCAAAATATCTTACGAGTTGGTTACTTCTGACCTTCGTTGTTTAAGGATTGCATTATTGATGTTCAGAAATTCCACGCTTGTCAAACGTATAACAATAAGATCCGATAACATCCTGCTCCTCTTTACCCTGTAGTTTCCATTGGTCCATTCACTAAATGGGGCATTGAATTCATGACATGTAACCCTCACTCTATCAGGGGGCATGGATACATTATCGTAGCTGTGGATTATTTCACTAAATGGGCCGAGGCGATGCCTACATTTGATAATACCAGAAAAATTGTAGCGTTGTTCATATTCAATCATATCATTACTATATTTGGTGTCCCTCAAGCCATCGTCACTGACCATGGTAGTCATTTTCGCAAATTCATGATGTATGAACTTACCGAGAAGTTGGGTCTTCAACATGAAAACTCCACACCTTACTATCCACAGGGCAATGGCAAGGTTGAATCAATCAACAAAGTTTTCACTACTATGCTTTGATGGATGGTAGGAATTCACAAGTCAAGCTAGAACATGATGCTCTTCTCAACATTATGGGCTTATTGGACGTCCGTTAAATCTGCCATAGGGTTCACGCCTTTCCAGTTAGTATATGGTATCGAAGCTATTCTGCCGATTGAATGTGAAATCCCATCTTTGAAACTAGTTGTCGAACTTCTCCCTAATGCCTTAGCTGAAGAGGAACATCTCTTATATTTAATGCAATTAGATGAGACTCACCGTGATGTTTCTTTAGTCATAGAAACTCAGAAAAAACGTGTCAAATCTCAATACGACAAGCATGTCAAACCACATGTTTTTTCTGAGCGTGATTTAGTTCTCCTTTACGAACAATATCACAACTTATTAGGGGCCAGTAAATTCGAGCCCACGAGGCGTGGCCTGTATATCGTTAAACGAGTGTTGGAGAAAGGGGCTTATGAGCTGGTAGATTATGATGGAATTCCTTTGGGTGAACCCATAAATGGGATTTACTTGAAGAAGTACTAGGCTTAAAATATTTTTGCATAAGTGCTTTGTATTTTTAGTGTATCGTACTCTAGTGTGTGCTTTTTTCATTTCTTGTTTCGCCTTTAAGCTGCTTACCTTGCATTGTGCTTGGTTTCTAGATGTCGGTGTCTTCTCTACCCTATGTCATCTTTGCTGATGGTGCTAGTCACAGTACTCAAAACCTAGCGTCTGCTGCATGGGGAATATATGCACCTACGGATGAGTTGATTAGTCTACACAATGTTTTCCTTGGTCGTGCAACTAATAATATCGCAGAATAATGCGCAGTTATTGAGTTATTAACTGACCCAATTTCATTTTGCATCCGTCATCTTATTGTACGACTTGATTTACAGCTAGTAGTGTTGCAATTGCATAACGTTTATTCCATCCAAAGTCCTACATTGTTACGGGTATACTTAAGAATTCACCTCTTGGAAAGACATTTTGATTATATTGAGTATCAACATATTCCTAGATGTCTAAACACATTAACAGATGCATTGGATAATTATGTTTTAGACAGACATTTACGCCATTTATAAATCCAAACACACATTTTAAAAGACAAGTAAGCCGGTAGGAACTTTATATTAATACGTCAAAAGTTACAAAAAGTGTTTTCTGTGAGACCAAAATGTCAAAATAGTGAAGCTCATGGCTTCATATACATAAGCATCAAGGATGTTGCTCGCTATAACAAACAATTGCCTGTGCCACTCTACAAAGCAGTCGACCAATGGATGTTGATACACCAACTGTATGGCATTGATAGCGTCGAGGTAGCTCGTCCACCGTGATGTCAGGGATGTTCATGGTTAATCCCTCTAGGTTTTGTTCGATATCCTCGAGATCTTCAACACCCACCACTGCGCCTATCTCTCCACTGCGCCTATCTGCATTGTTGAGAGCACTTGATTAGTCTCGGATAAATGACAAAATTTTTTTTATAATTAAAATACCAAAAACAACATATAATGAAAAATTATTCTTACCTATTTCTCCCCATTGAGATCCCTCAGGTAATGCCAAGTCAGGTTCTCCACGAAAGTCGGTCCTGACATAAGCATAGTCAATCATAATTAGTTGATCCCTCATCCACTGGAAGAAATCTTGGTCATATTTGACGATTTCCATGACACCATGTCGGGCCATCAAATCCACCCATCTTTTCATCCGAGGATACTGTGGAGTGGGTATTCACCACTCCACATGATGTAGACATAAGACGAGGACCCTCTCTAGGAAGATGGATAACAAAATGGATCCATAGCCAAATTGTTTCAACCGATCGTTCCTACACTTTGTCAGTTGTTTCTTCATGTTTTTCAAAAGAACCTCGCACCAATTGAAGACCCGGGGATCCATACACTCTATAGCATACTGAAAGTGGCTTTGTAAAGCCATGTGAGGATCCACACTCCATGCCATCCGAGTGATAGTGTAGATGATAGTTCTCAAAGGTAAATCTTGAACATCCCTAATGACAACCTTGCCACTATGCTTTTCTGTACTGGAACGCAGTGATGTGCAACGTAATAGTCCATGGGTTCTCCACCACCTCTGCTTCCCGAGAGTGATACTTGAGAGCCTCGACGTGATAACCTCGTAAAAAATTAAATGTCATCAATCTCCAAGGTAATTTTATGCACACCCACATGAAAGGCTTGTTCATTGACGTACCACATGCAGACTAGGTACTACAATAGCCTTGGTTGGGCTTTCATGCCCTAAACTTTGAAAAATTTGCGCAAACCACACTCCCGGAGTGCCATCACAGTTCCCAGGTCATTCCCAGTGAAATAATCTTATTCCCCGTGCTCACTTTCCCTCCACTCGAGAATAATGACTGATGAAAACCTGCCAAACAATGTTAAAAGATGATTAGATTCATCAAAGTTAAAAAATTGGAAGTTTTTCTAACTCTATTTCTCTTTTCAAAATTTGAGTTGCGGTCTTCGCAGGGGCTCTCTTTTCCACAGAGCGATGTCGTCACACCTCGGTTGTAGAATCCTTGTGACGATTTCGAATTGTCACAGTTCATGATAGAGTGAGCCTGCGATGATCTCAAAGCGCAATGACCCCTAAAAAATCGACCATAACTAAAAAATAAACCATTAAAAATGAAAATTTCAACCATGAAAAGAGAAAGGGGAAGGAGATTACATTTTTAACGGAAGCGGTTCGAGAAATGGTCCACCAGGCGCTCCAAAATCGTTGCTTGAAATTTGGAAGAAAATGGGGGGTTTTGGCACTATTTGGGTGAAAATACAAATGAAATGGTGAATAAACTATTTTGACCTATTTTATTCACTTTTTACCATTTTAAATTCAAAATTAAATTAATTTTTGAATATTTTTACCTATGACCTAAGCCTAATGAACTTTGTAAAGTGTCTCTATTACAGGTTGAGAGATCTGAGGACAGGACGTTTGATATGGATCCTCCATTTTCGGTCGTTTTTGTGTGTTTTTCTTATGTACATATACTTTTAGGGTTTTTTAGGAAAAACTCCAAGCACGGTCTTAATTCTTTCTCATGCTCGTGAAACCATGAGAATGTAATCAAGTAACCTTTTATCACTTTTTCGAACTCGCATTGGTAATACGAAAAATGAACCCTACAAAGTATCCTTTAAGCTCTTTTCAAGCTCCCTAAACTCGAAAAGATAGCTGAGCGACCTTGTTCTTTTCATGCTCGTAAAAGTATTTGAAGAAAAACTCTGATGAGCGGTAGATTATCTCTTTTTCGGTCTCGTCAGACTAACATATGAAAAAATGACATTTTGGAGTTTTCTCTAAGTGTTTTTCAGACTCTCTAAACATGAAAAAACCCTGAGTTATCTTTTGTTGGAATCGTAAAACAAGCACCAAAAGGTCCATATGGGACTGAACCACTCCTTCCTAGGGTTCGTTAAAAATACTCCGAGGGACTCATCCGAAGGATGAGCTTACATTACAAGCATATGTTATCCTCCTCAATCTTGCGTAAAAATAAAGAGGTACTCGCCAGAAATAGTGGGGGAAAATTGGGAAAGAAATGTATATCTGTATCTGTGTTAGTGGCAGTAAGTCACTCTTGAACATGACACCCCCCTTCATCATTGTATCCGTGTTGGAAAATTCATTTGTCTCTCATTTGACCATCCAAAATTCCATATGTTGGATCTTCCTTGAGTCAATGCTGCCAATACAATTGTCGTGTCATTCATATGTTCAAGAGAAGTCTAACTTAAACAAGCCCTCTATCGAGTCGGCCATCTGCAGTCTTTAAAATTTATACCATGTCAACCTTCCCTGAGTCAGTTCCGAATCACTTCATACTCTGATCTACTTCAAATCTATTACATATTTCATGTCATTTATGTGGGATACATTAGGGCCCTCCTCTGACGAGTCTTTTCCTGTCGATTTCAACTCATTATCCGGGAACAAGACTTATAAATCATTTAGTACCTTGGAACTTGCATGCCTCAATGAAAGGTATCCTTGCTTTCAATAGTGGGTTCACATCATTGGACCTTGATTGGAAGATTCCATCAGGTGTTCGAATTCAACTCATTTATTCACATTCGTTGGATTGTACTAGAGTACCTTGGGAGTCATTGACATCAATGGTGATTTCCCTCGCACTTGTTAACAATATTCATTAATGACCGATAATCAAGTGGTTTCTACTATGTTTGACTTCGACACTTGTAATCACATGGATAGATTCGTACTTTGGAACGATGGAAATGAAGACCTTGGATCTCACCATATCGGTCTAGGTTACGACAGAGTATTCATGAGTTTGTACTGACACATAGATCCACTATGTATGTCTCTTGGCTATGTCCGAATTTGAATTCTTTAGAGCATAGATCCACAATGTATTTCTAGTGGCTATGTTGAATGATGATGACATGGATCCACAATGTATGTTTGGTGGCCATGAATCACTTGACACTTATGATTAGGGTCACTTCTAGTCTGAGTATGGGAATGCCTACCTCAGAAGATGGTATATTATTATGCAAATGCTTGATTGTTTGGAGGTTCCCGACCGATGCGCTCCTTCTTTTCGACACACACATTCTACAAAGAATTTAAGCTGTCATAGGTTCCTAATTAATGCTTTTGGGGGCATTTTGTTACACATTATTTTGGTCACCCCAATGATCAACTGACGATATGTGTATGACTCACTTCTATGTTCCCTGAAGATACTAAAAGAGAATTTCTCCATGTGAAAAGTGAATTATCTTTTCTTCCTTAAAAACTATGTCAAAGGAGATCGTCGCACCCTGCTCAATGCTTGGGGTGTGATGCTGCTTGATCATCGCATGCTGCGCCAAAACTGGAATGTGGCATTGCCATAGGTAGCCTGTGCCCGGGGTGCGACGATCCTCAAACAAGAGAAAAAATGAAATTCACGAAGGTTCTAGAAGCAAATCTTCTAGAAGATGAGGTAGCCTCCGATCGGTTTGGATCTTACTCACTTTTCTGATTTAGTGGGATCATCCTAATCTCCTCATCCATCCCTCTTTCACCCTATAGAAAGAGGGATCTCTCATGGGAAAGGCTAGGCTTTCTTATGCATGAATAATTCTACTATAGATTATACTTGAGATAGCTTTGCTTTATCTCTCCAAATATGGTTGTGGATGTTCTTCATCAAAGACAATGGAGGAAATGTGTGTGTGTTGAAGTAAAGAGCCATTTGAATGGACCTTTCAACATCAAGGCATGGGTTGTATTCTCCACTTTAATTTTATATAATACAACAATACATTTCTTCCCTATAAAAGTGTCTTATACATAGAATTCATTGGAATATATATATCGTTGTTCTCTCTCTTTGTTGGTTTGTAATTCTTAACAGGTTCACCATCCCACAAATCCAAAGATGGAACAACAAGGATGACACTAGCGAGGATCAAACGTCATTTAAATGGTATGTTATTTGTCCCTCTTTGAACTAGTTTATATGACAATGAAATCTAAGGAGAAAATTGTATTCTGCCCTGTTTTGTTCTAGCTTCTTGTTGAAGTTAGGGAGATTAGTTTGTGTCTGCACTTACCGATTGTCCGATAACAAAATTGGCGACCATATTGGGGTGAAATTTGCCTAGATTTCTCTTTACTTCATGGGGTGAACTTTTATTCTTGGTGAATGATTGGTTTGCATCTTTTAAGCATGAATTTGATTGTTTCTCAAGTATTGAGCGTATTTTTCATAAACTTTATAAGTTTTATCTTTTACTTCTTATTGCAAGGGTATAATCTCAAGGCTTTGTCCCTGAGTGCTTGCTAGATAAGTTGGATTGATAWTTTTGAGTTTTGGGTTGATTCTTTAAGTTTKGGWTTGTTGTTGATTGGAAAACAATTTTTGTTTGCATTCGACAAATAAGTTTTCTTATCTTTTCATTTTTTGTTTGCATTATGAGTTTGGTTTGGGAAATGATGTTGTGAGTGCATTGATCTTCTTGGACATTTTTTTTTTTTTGGATTACGTCTCCTTTTTGATTTGAAAAGGAAAGGACTAAAGTTTATTCTTCTATTTAGTAGTCTTTACGAGAAATTTTTTTCATTAAAATATTTGTTGAGCAAAAGAAAATTGGAAAATTTAGTAGCTTTTATTGTTTGGAATCAATATCATTCAAAGATTGAGAAATTGTGCTTTGTAACTTTGTGTTCTCTGGAAAGAGAAACCTTCTCCCTATTGTAATTAGATTTCATCGAATGAAACGATTGCATATGATCTCTTTTTGCATTTTATGGGGTCAAGGTCAAATACATCATCAGTTTCATCTCTGTTTCCCTTTTTGAATAAGCAATATCCATTAAAGTTCAACGTAATTTTAAAATATATCTAGCAACTTTTATTTTCTAGAACTTTTATACACCAACATTAGCTAGGATAACGCTTTGGAATAGGTTGTGAGCCACACTTTCCAAAGCATCAAAACACACAATAGTATCTTGTGATAGGGAGAGTTTAAATCCACTTGCTACATTTTGCCCTGGGAAGCCCTTCTAGCACAAGGGTCAATCACGAGGTTGCATTAGGGTCGACAGAGTTACTCACCCTTTTTTGTTGGTCTTAGTGTAGAGATTATGCGTATTATTGGGGGACACTTGAGAATAAAATCATGTGCGAACCTTCTCGAGGAGATTTCGGGCTTAGATACCCTGCCCTTGCGCGTGGATCGAACTGTCGACTGCTTCCCCAGGCATCATTGTCGTAATTGGTAACCTTAGTGGCCTATCTCTTTAGAGTCTTTACACGAGGTGACTATGGAGGGGCAAGTATTCATGGTACCTAGAATTGACGTTGGCCAAACTCACTCGGGCTCCTTGGAGGGTATACCCACGATTATGTCTGGGATCTTGCACCAGGGTGTAAGTCCGTTAAGCAGGTCGTCAACATAACTTTTCCACCCGCTTTATCCTAGCCCCTTCTTGTCTTGATTTCATGACATTGGATTTCATCACCAACTAGTAACTTTGAAATAAGAAGGTTTGTTTGCATGTTTGATACCTATATTTTATTAGTGAGTGTTGTTTGTTTCTCTAGTTGGCCATAGATTTGTTTCATTCTTTATTTGGTGCAACCAACATCGGCCCTCAAAGTTCATATAGGATGCAAGAGTTACCTCTAGAAGTGTCGAAAGAATATGATCCTTTGCTTCCTAACTCACCAGAGGGTCCTTCTCCTGAAGGAGCAGTCAATAATGACATATCCTCTGAGATTGGAAGTTCTACTCCATTGGAGGAATCAACACTTCCTGTAAATATGTTATTGAGTGTTATACAAGATCCACTTTTGCACCGAATAAACTCGTCGGGAGACATTGTTGCTGAAGACTATACTAGAATACCTATTGGACCTTACGCAGAGTCTGGTATAGATTATCCACCCTTTCAGAGTGAATCATTTAGAACCCTGTTTCATACTGCTGGAATTTTTAATCCTAGCTCAATTCTCGTCCGTTCTTTTTGGAGGACCTCCTCGGGACACGATATTTTTGATAAACTAGGAATGAGCCCAAATCAACCTATATAATCACATACACTTGTGAATTCCACTGCTTATACAATATATTTAGATCATTTTACTGGCACAACCGGTAATGTTGTCACGGTTTTTGACCAGTTGTTGGTTGGTTCTCATACAATTCTTCCCCTCCATCTCACTAGCTCTATCATGGTCCCACAAGTTACACATGTTTTTGTCGGAATTCCGTTCATAACTCAAGATCCTATTGGAATTCCACTTCCATCTAGATCAAGTCCACCACTTCCACCTAGGTACAACGCTCTTAATACTTCTATTGCTAATCCTGCCCAGAGTCCATTCGAAGGGCTTAATCTTTTTATTCCACCTGGGTATAATGCTGCTAGCGGTTTCATTCCTACACCTACCCAGGTTCTCTCTGGAGGGCCTAACGTTCCTCCTCCACCTCCACCTGGAGGATCTAATCGTCCTAGACCAAGTAGCTCCAATCAATTTGGAGGCACATGTCATTCTATCGCTTCTAGTTTTCAAATTCCTATTGGAGGCCAACCTCAGTTTGGGGTCCAACCCCAAGTTGGGGGGAAACCCTAAGTTGGGAGTCTTAACCCAGTGTATAGACACTATACACCTAGATTACAATTGAAACCTTTGAATTTTCCTTTCCAAGGCAATCAACAACCGCTTGGGGGGAAAACTCCTCAAGTAAATTCTTTTGTACCCCCTAATCCCAGGCAACCATATCCAAGCTTTGTCAATCCTACCTGGGGTCAAGCTTTTCAGTCTAACGCTCTGTTCCAAGGTAGCGTACCTAATCAACCAATACATGTTAGCTACGTGACTCAAAACCCTCCACCACCGAATTTGACAGGACCCTCTAACTATCTACAGACTGCTTATGGTCCTACTGGTATACCTACGGGATTACCTCCTCAAAATTACCAGTTTCCTCAAGTGAACAGACAATTGTCGTTTCTTGCTACTTTGGATTTACTAGATTTATCTAGGATATTGAATGATCCTATCTTGCATTCTCCTTATTGGCTGATCATACCTGCCAAGTTACCATAAGACATTCCTAATTTTGACGGTCGATCGGGAGAAGACCCAAATAATCACGTCATGACATTTCATCTTTGGTGTTCATCTAACTTCTTGATGGATGACTCCATTAGATTACGTATTTTCCAACAAACTCTTACGGGTTCGACCACCAAATGGTATATTGAATTACCCTGAGGATTCTTCAATGATTTCAACACCTTAGCTATGGATTTCTTAACACATTACCAGTTACCGATACAATATGAGACAAGAACCAAAATTTTGAGTTCATTTAAACAATCCTCTTCTACTCATATTTAAGATCATATTCACGAGTTGAGGAGGAGAAGACGCTTAATCAAAGTTCCCCTTCCTGACCAATTATTGGCTGAGTGGTTTACCAAGTCACTCATTGGTCCTATAGCCCATGATGTTTCCATGAGTGGTGTCGTCATTGAAGAGCAGACGATTAGTTGTGCTCAATACTTGGATCTAGTTTATTCACAAACATGCACACTATATGACTTGATCCCTGATGCTCCTCGCCCATCTACAAATCCAACCCCAACACCTCTAGTAGCTTCTCATGCTGCCGATGGTGTGATTGGAACTTTTCATGCTGAGACTCAGTCCAAACAAGCCTGTCATTCCAATCCCAAATCTACTACTGCTAATGTACAAAATGTTACTCCTCTGACTCCCTTTCTCGGTAAAACCTCTGAGGCTAATACGGTTCAGTCTATACTGACTGGTAAAAATAAAAATAAATAGAAAGGGAAGGGTAAAAATAAAGAGGATACAAATAATAATCAACAATCCGATAAACCCAAAACTCAACCTTTCGATGATAAAGAAAATCGTTATCCTTGTCTTATCTATGGTGAGGATCATTATACAAAAGATTGTCTGCGACGTGCTGAGGTTAATAAGTTCCTGCAAGGGATCGAGACACCTCCTACACCTGCTGCTTTGTCACAACCTTTTCCTTCTTAGCAGCAGGCCCAATTGGTTATTCATGACCAACCTTCTCCCTCTACCACATCTTATGTACTCATGTGTACTAGTGACTCCAATAAGAACGAAGTTGCAGTCGCTACTCGAGCCAAAGATTATTCTCCTTCAAAAGAGAAATTTGATGACTCACCACCTCCATTACTTCAACCTCCTCCATTGAATTCACCTCCCAACGGTCCTCTTCATCTCAAACAACCAAGTCTAGATACAGTTATTCATCCTCCTCCTAAGGGATTTTTTCATAAGTCATCATTCAACCCCCATTCATGTGCCACTCAAAACTACAGTATTGTAGAAGATCTTGCACAGGCACCTTCTGCGATGTCGGCTCTTGAAGTCCTTCAAATTTTTCCTACAAAACGAAAGGCACTGTTAAAGGATATTGGTGGAATTGATCCTACTGATACACACTTGATAATATTCGACTTGGAAGATCACATTCCAAGAATCCCTCATCAATTAACATTTCAAATACAAGTCATTGTGGAAAATAAGAACATTTGTCGAACCGTTGTTGATGAAGGAGCTTTGACTTGCGTCATGTCTGTTACTTGTTGGAAATCCATTGGCTCTCCCGCCCTTACCGAGTCACACAATACTCTAAAATATTTTAATGGTACAAGATTTAAACCTTATGATATTCTTCCTTCGTTATCTATTGCATTAGAAGGCAAGGCGGTTACTGTTGAGGTTGAGGTGTTTGATGCACCTCTCGATTACAACCTTCTACTTGGTCGTAATTGGATTGATTCTATGAGTGCGGTTGTTTCTACTCTTTTTCATGTGATACGTTTCCCTCACCAAGGAAAAGTTGTTACTGTAGATTATCTCGCCTTCTTTAGTTCTGATTCATGCACTACTAACGTTCGTTTCATTGCAAAAACGCCTCCTGGTTATGAGAATGTCGGTGTGGGTATTTTAAAAGATTCATCGTTAATGGGTACTTTCCTCATTCCACCGCCTGATATTCCTCCTCTTTTTGTCGCTTTGATTAACATGATCTTGACCATTGTTGGTGAAACCCCTGAGTCTTATGACCCTTGGATAATCCCTAGGTCTGATGATTGTCTTCGTTATGGCGACTGAATGCCTTTAAGTCTGGTGGAATTGGCTTATCAAGCTATTCAATCGACAACTCCTTCTCCTCGTTCTCTCTTAGATACGTCTCCTAATCCGTTTCACGTGGTATTTCACACTGATGAGATGATCATGATAGTTATGTCCATGGAAGATACCGCATGGGATGATGGGCATCATCATTCTTTCCTCTTTCTGGAACTCGAGACTCTAGAGAGTTATCAACAGATTTCAAATCTGTCTATTGTCTTTACTATTCCCCTTGTTCCTGAACCAACAAATGATGTTTTGTACGAAAGGAACTTGAGCAATATTTCACCCACTATCCCTCTAGATATTTCGACTAAACCTGGAATCGTGGAAAATGTTCATATTGGTGAGTCATGTTCTCCTGATGAGGTCCAAATTTGCAAGGCCCTTTTCTAAGAATTTCGTGACGTTTTTGCATGGAGTTACAAAGAGATGCCTTGAATTGATATAGATATTGTTGTACATGAGATTAATACTTACCCGAACGCTAAACCCGTTCGACAGAGACTTTGCCCAATACATCCACACAAAGTTGTTGCTATTAAACTCAAAGTTGAAAAACTTCTTAAAGTCGGTTTTGTCTACCCTGTAGCGTTAACTGATTGGGTGTCTAATCTTGTTCTAGTTATGAAAAAACAAGGCACGATCCGTGTTTTTGTTGATTATAGGGATATCAACAAGGTTTGACCCAAAGATATTTATCCAACCCCTTTCGTTGACCATATCGTTGACGATTGTGCCAGGAGTGAAATATTCTCTTTGATGGATGGATTCTTCGACTATAATCAAATCAATATTTTACATGCAGATCAACATAAGACCATTTTTATTTTCTCTTGGGGAACCTTTGCATACCAAAAACTCCCTTTTGGTCTCAAGAATGCTGGTGCGACTTTTCAACGTGCTATGTCTTATGATTTTCACAATATTAAGCACATTGTACAACCTTACCTAGATGACTTACCGACGCATTCCATGTTTCGTCAGGATCACCCGACACACTTACGAGCCATTTTCCTTCTCTTTCGATATTATCGCATACGATTGAATACACATAAATGCGTTTTTTGTGTGGAGTCTGGACAACTTCTTGGTTTTATCATTTCCACACATAGGATTCTGGTGAATCCTTTGAAGGTTGAAGCTATTCTCCTCCTTCTATATTACGCCAACTCCAAAGTTTGCAAGGGAAGGCAAATTTTTTATGTCGATTCATCCCCAATTATACTGAACTAACGAAAATTTTCACTCGACTTCCTAAGAAGGGTCACGATTTTGTATGGGATGACACTGCCAACAAATCCTTTGAAGCTTTGAAACTTGCCTTAACTCGTACACCACTCTTATTCCCCCCCGATTATAGTCGAGATTATTTATTATACTTAGCTACTTC
>ML783397.1:12752-42886 GCA_009831015.1 Picea engelmannii | reverse complement strand
CCGACATAAATAAAATAACATTACTAATATAATATGCCCCAATTAAGGGGTAATGAGCCAATATTAGGGCTTAACAATAAATGACAAAAACATTTTATAATTAAAATACCAAAAACAACATATAATGAAAAATTATTCTTACCCATTTCTGCCCACTGAGACCCCTCAGGTAATGCCAAGTCAGGGTCTCAACGAAAGTCGGTCCCGATATAAGCATAGTCATCAATAATAATTAGTTGATCCCTCAGCCACTGGAAGAAAGCTTGGTCATATTTGACGATTGGCATGCCACCATGTCGAGCCATCAAATCCACCCATATTTTCATCTGAGGATCCTGTGGAGAGGGTATTCCCCACTCTGCATGATGTAGGTGTAAGATGGGGACCCTCTCCAGGAAGAAGGATACCAAAATGGATCCGTAGCCAAAATTTTTCAACCGACCGTTCCTACACTTTGTCAGTTGTTTCTTCATGTTTTTCAAAATACCCTCGCACCAATTGAAGACCCGGGGCTCCATATAATCTACAATATACTGAAAGTGGATTTGTAAATCCATGTGAGGAGCTGCACTCCCTTCCATCCGAGTGACAGTGTAGAGGATAGTTATCAAAGGTAAATCTCGAACATCCCTAATGGAAACCTTTCCACTATGATTTTCTATACTTGGAACACAATGATGTGCAATGCAATAGTCCATGGGTTCTCCACCACCTCTGCTTCCTAAGAGTGATACCCAAGAGCCTCGACGAGATAACCCTGTCAAAAAATAAATTTCATCAATCTCCAAGGTAAGTGTATGCACACCCACATGAAAGGCTTGTTCATTGACATCTCACATGCAGACTAGGTACTCTAATAGCCTCGGTTAGGCTCTCATGCTCCGAACTTTGAAAAATTTGAGGAAACCACACTCCCGGAGTGCCATGAGAGTGCATGGGTCATTCCCGGTGAAATAATATTCTTCCTCATGCTCACGTTCCATCCACTCAAGTATAATGACTGACGAAAACCTGCCAAACAACATTAAAGGATGATTAGATTCATCAAAATTTAAAAGTTGGAAGTTTTTCTAACTCTATTTCTCTTTTCAAAATTTGAGTTGCAGTCGTTGCAGGGGATCTCTTTTCCACATAGTGACGTCGTCGCACCCTGGTTGTAGAACCCCTGTGGCGATTTGGAATCGTTGTAGTTTAAGATAGGGTGAGCCTGTGACGATCTCAAAGCGCAATGACCCTTAAAAAATTGACCATAACTAAAAAATAAACCATTAAAAATGAAAATTTCAACCATGAAAAGAGAAATGGGAAGGATAATACATTTTTGACGGAAGCGGTTCGAGAAATGATCCACCAGTCGCTCCGGAATCGTTGCTTGAAATTTGGAAGAAAATGGGGGTTTTGGACACTATTTGGGTGAAAATGCAAATGAAATGGTGAATGAACTATTTTGACCTATTTTATTCACTTTTTACCATTTTAAATTCGAAATTAAATTAATTTTTGAATATTTTTACATATGCCCTAAGCCCAATGAACCTTGCAAAGTGTCTCTATTATAGGTTGAGAGATCAGAGGGCTAGACATTTGATATGGATCCTCCATTTTTAGTCGTTTTTGTGTGTTTTTCTTATGTACATATACTTTTAGGGTTTTTTAGGAAAAATTCCGAGCACAGTCTTAATTCTTTCTCACTCTCGTGAAACCATTAGAATGTAATCAAGTAACCTTTTATCACTTTTTCGAACTCTCATTGGTAATACGAAAAATGAACCCTACAGAGTATCCTTTAAGCTCTTTTCAAGCTCTCTAAACTCAAAAAGATAGTCGAGTGATGTTGTTCTTTTCACGCTCGTAAAAGTATTTGAAGAAATCATATGATGAGCGATAGATTATCTCTTTTTCGATCTCGTCAGACTAACATACTAAAAATGACATTTTGGAGTTTTATTTAAGTGTTTTTTAGACTCTCTAAACATGAAAAACCCCCGAGTTTTCTTTCGTTGGACTCGTAAAACAAGCACCGAAAGGACCATATGGGATCGAACCACTCATTCCTAGGATTCATTAAAAATACTCCGAGGGACTCATCTAAAGGATGATCTTACATTACAAGCATATGTTATCCTCCTCAAGATTGCGTAAAAATAAAGAGGTACTCGCCAGAAATGGTGGGGGAAATTGGGAAATAAATGTATATCTGTATTTGTGTTAGTGGCAGTAAATCGATCTTGAACATGACACCCCCCTTCATCATTGTATTCGAGTTTGGAAATCCATTTGTCTCTCGTTTAACCATCCACAAGTCCATATTTTGGGTCCTCCTTGAGTCAATGCTGCCAAGACAATTGTCGCGTCGTTCATATGTTCAAGAGAAGTCTAACCTAAACAAGCCTTCTATTGAGTCGACCATCTGCAATCTTTAAAATTTCTACCATGTCGGCCTTCCCCGAGTCAGTTACGAATCACTTCATAATCTGATCTACTTCAAACCTGTTACATATTTTATGTCATTGATGGGGGATACATTAAGGCCCTCCTGTGACGAGTCTTTTCCTATCGACTTCAACTCATTATTCGAGAACACGACTTAGAAATCATTTAGTACCTTGGAACCTGCATGCCTCAATGGCAGGTATCCTCTCTTTCAATAGTGGGTTCACATAATTGGAGCTTGATTGGAAGATTCCTTCGAGTGTTCGACTTCAACTCATATATTCACATTCGTTGGATTGTACTAGAGTACCTTGGGAGTCATTGACATCAATAGTGATTTCCCTCACACTTGATAATGATATTCATTAATGACTAATAATCAAGTGGTTTCTACCATGTTCGACTTCGACACTTGTAATCACATGGCTAGAGTTGTACTGACACCATATCGATCCAGGTTACGACAGAGTATTCATGAGTTTGTACTCACATAGATCCACTGTGTATGTGTCGTGGCTATGTCCGAATTTGAATTCTTTAGAGCTTAGACCCAGAGTGTATTTCTCATGGTTATGCTGAATGATGATGACATGGATCCACAATGTATGTTTGGTGGAAATGAATCACTTGACACTTATGATTAGAGTCACTTGTAATCTGAGTATGGGAATGCCTACCTCAGAAGATGGTATATTATTATGCAGATGCTTGATTGTTTGTAGGTTCCCAATCGATGCGCTCCTTCTTTTCGACACACACATTCTACAAAGAATTTAAGTTGTCATAGGTTCCAAATTCATGCTTCGGGGGGGCATTTTGTTACACATTATTTTGGTCACCCCAGTGATCAACTAACGATATGTGTATGACTCACTTCTATGTTCCCTGAAGATACTAAAAGAGACTTTCTCCATGTGAAAAGTGAATTATCTTTTATTCCTTAAAAACTATGTCAAAGGAGATCGTCGCACCCTGCTCAATGCTTGGGGTGCGACGATGATTGATTGTGGAATGCTGCACCAAAAATGGACTGTGACGTTGCCGCAGACTACCTGTGCATGGGGTGCGACGATCCTCAAACAAGATAAAAAGTGAAATTCACGAAGGTTCTAGAAGGGAATCTTCTAGAATATGAGGTGGCCTTCGATCGATTTGGATCTTACTCGCTTCTCTGATTTAGTGGGATCATCCTAATCTCCTCATCCATCCCTCTTTCACCCTATATAAAGAGGGATCTCTCATGGGAAAGGCTAGGCTTGCTTATGCATGAATAATTCTACTGTAGATTATACTTGAGATAACTTTGCTTTAGCTCTCCAAATCTGGTTGTGGATGTTTTTCATCAAAGGAACTGGAGAAAAGGTGTGTATGTTGAAGCAAAGAGCCATTGGAAGGGACCTTGCAACATCAAGGCATGGGTTGTATTCTCCACTTTCATTTAATATAATGCAACAATACATTTCTTCCCTATAAAGGTGTCTTTACTTTTATTATATAACTCCTTGATCTTATACATAGAATTCATTGGAATATATATATCATTGTTCTCTCTCTTTGTTGGTTTGTGCTTCTTAACAGGTTCACCATTCCACAAATCCAAAGATGGAGCAACAAGGACGACACTAGCGAGGATCAAACGTCGTTTAAATGGTATGTTAATTGTCCCTCTATGAACTAGTTTATATGACAATGAAATCTAAGGAGAAACTTGTATTTTGCCCTATTTTGTTCTAGCTTCTTGTTGAAGTTAGGGAGATTAGTTTGTGTCCGCACTTACCGATTTGTCCGATAACAAAATTGGCGACCATACTAGGGTGAAATTTGCCCAAATTTGTCTTTACTTCTTGGGGTGAACTTTTAGTCTTGGTGAATGATTGGTTTGCATCTTTTAAGCGTGAATTTGATTGTTTCTCAAGTATTGAGAGTATTTTTCATAATCTTTATAAGTGTTATCTTTTACTTCTTATTGCAAGGGTATAATCTCAAGGCTTTCTCCTTGAGTGCTTGCTAGATAATTTGGATTGATATTTTTGAGTTTTGGATTGATTCTTTAAGTTTTCGATTGTTGTTGATTGGAAAACAATTTTTGTTTGCATTCGACAAATAAGTTTTATTATCTTTTCATTTTTTTATTTGCATTATGATTTTGGTTTGGGAAATAGTGTTGTGAGTGCATTGATCTTCTTGGATAATTCTCTCTTTTTTGGATTACATCTATGTTTTGATTTGAAAAGGAAAGGAATGAAGTTTATTCTTCTATTTAGTAGTCTTTACAAGAAATTTTTTGCATTCAAATATTTGTTGAGAAAGAGAAAATTGTAACATTTAGTAGCTTTGATTGTTTGGAATCAATATCATTCAAAGATTGAGAAATTGTGCTTTGTAACTTTTTGTATTCTGGAAAGAGAAACCTTCTCCCTATTGTAATTAGAGTTCATTGAATGAAACGATTGCATATCATCTCTTTTTGCATTTTATTGGGTCAAGGTCAAATACATCATCAATTTCATTAGTGTTTCCCTTTTTGAGTAAGCAACATCCATTAAAATTTAGCGTAATTTTAAAATCTATCTAGGAACGTTTATTTTATAGAACTTTTATACACCAACATTAGCTAGGATAGAGCTTTGGAATAGGTTGTGAGGCACACTTTCTAAAGCATCAAAACACACAATAGTATCTTGTGATAGGGAGAGTTTAAATCCATTTGCTACATTTTTTCCTCGGAAGCCCTTCTAACATAAGGGTCAATCACGAGGTCACATTAGGGCCGACAGAGTTACTCACCCTGCTTTGTTAGTCTTAGTGTAGAGATTGCGTGTATTATTGGTGGTCACTTGAGAAGAAAATCCTGTGCGGACCCTCTCGAGGAGATTTTGGGCTTAGATACCTTTCCCTTGCATGTGGATTAGACTGTTGACTGCTTCCCCAAGCATCATTGTCGTAATTGGTAACCTTAGTGGCCTATCTCTTTAGAGTCTTTACATGAGGTGACTGTGGAGGGGAAAGTCTTCACGGTACCTGGAATCGACATTGGCCCAACTCACTCGGGCTCCTTGGAGGGTATACCCACGATTATGTGTGGGAGCTTGCACCAGGGTGTAAGTCTGTTAAGCATGTCATCAACGTAACTTTTCCACCCGCTTTATCCCAGACCCTTCTTGTCTTGATTTCGCAACGTTGGATTTCATCACCAACTAGTGACTTCAAAATAAGAAGGTTTGTTTGTGTGTTTGATATCTAGATTTTATTAGTGAGTGCTGCTTGTTTCTCTAGTTGGCCATGGATTTATTTCATTCTTTATTTGGTGTGACCAACATCGACCCTCGCCATTCACGTAGGATGAAAGGGTTACCTCCAGAAGAGCCAGAAGAATACACTTCTTTGCTTCCTAATTCACCAAAGGGTCCTTCTCCTGAAGGAGTAGTCAATAACGACGTATCCTATGATATTGGAAGTTCTATTCCATTGGAGGAATCAACACTTCTCGTAAATTTGTTAATTAGTGTTATACAAGATCCACTTTTGCTCCGAATAAACTCGTCGTGAGCCGTTGTTGCTGAAGACTATACTAGAATACCTACTGGACCTTACGCAGAGTCTGGTGTAGATGATCCACCCTTTCAGAGTGAATCATTTAGAACCCCGATTCATACTACTGGAATTTTTAATCCTAGCTCAGTTCTCGTCCGTTCCTTTTGGAGGACCTTCTCGGGACACAATATTTTTGATAAACTAGGAATGAGCCCAAATCAACCTATGTCATCAAATACACCCATTAATTCCACTGCTTATACAATACCTTTAGATCATTTTACTGGAACAACCAGTAATGTTGTCACGATTTCCGACCAATTGTTGGTTGGTTCTCATACAATTCTTCCCCTCCAACTCACTAGCTCTACCGTGGTCCCACAAGTTACACATGTTTCTGCCGGAAGTCCGGTCATAACTCAAGCTCCTATTGGAATGCCACTTTCATCTAGATCAGGTCCATCACTTCCACCTGGGTACAATGCTCTTAATACTTCTATTGCTAATCCTGCCCAGAGTCCATCTGGAGGGCCTAATCTTTTTATTCCACCTGGGTATAATGCTGCTAGCAGTTTCGTTCCTACACCTACCCAGGTTCTCTCTGGAGGGCCTAACGTTCCTCCTCCACCTCCACCTGGAGGATCTAATCATCCTGGCTCAAGTAGCTCCAATCAAGTTGGAGGCATAAGTCATTATGTTGCTTCTGGTTTTCAAATTCCTATTGGAGGCCAACCTCAGGTAATTTTTAAAATTTTAATTGTTTCATGTTCTCTATGTAGACAAACATAAATCATCTAAATTATTATTTTTAAATTAATAATCATATAATATTTTTACGTGTAGGGAACAACGATTTTTATAGGGCCTTGGAGAACAAGGCGTTGCTGGTTTTTGGGCCCACCATACAGGAGAGGTGTTATTCCTAGAATTCCAACCTCAAAAAAGAATTGATGGATTATCTTGAAAGCCTTTTTGGTGCAGACACATTTAATGAAACCTTGGCCATTGTCGAAGCTAGCCAATATTTAAAATATACACGGGAAACCTATAGGAAGCACTTGAAACAAAACAATAGGTATGAGCGTCCTCTAATGATTCTAGAGATGGAGTGGAAGATGCTCATTGAGGACGCAAAAGATAAGAATTTGACAAATGAAGGAAAAACACCCTCTGGTCCCAGAAGGTAAATTACAATTTCAATTCAATACCTTCAATTTTTTTTAGATCTGAATAAAAGTGTGGTATATATTAACATACTTGAAACTTTTGATGATAGGTTGACTGACACTTCAAAGGAAACAAAAACAAGGCTTTCCAAATGTGGCCATCACATGCTAGGCTAGGGCGGCTACTTGAAGTTGCAGTCACGAATTGTAAGTACCCAAATATATTATTTGTATCGCCTTCAAACTTTTAGGTAATTGCAGCCAATAACATTAAAAGTACATACTCTTATGCAATGCAAGGTGATGAGTTCGATATTGAAACCATGGAGGAAGACCTCCAACTTGGTTACAAGTACGACTATAAAGCTGTAGTGGAACACCGAAAATATTGGGGCAGTTACCAAGAACCACTTTGCAGGATAAGGTAAATAAAATTCAATTCACATTAACCTTTCATTATTAATATAATATAGTCATGTTTGATATCATTGATAAATTTATTGTGTTACAACTTTGTTATAATCAGGGGAGCAACACTGTCAACCAACCCACTAGTATTGACGAGCAGTGCGTTGATAGTTGTTTGAAACCAGAATATGGTTCTCCCTTGTAGTCCCATTCCACTGGGGTGAAACCCCACGATGGTGCTATGACTGAGGCACATGATGGTAATATGGCTGTATTTTAATCATATACTTAATAATTTCATAGTTTTACATTTTGTACTTCTAATTTTTTTTACTTATACATTTATGATTGTCCTTATAAAGTTTGTGGTTTCAATGGAAAATAATGTTGTACTTGAGGGTCATACATTTGAAGAGGAGCATGCGGGGGAAACCATTCCAACGATGCTGACCAGTGCGCTAGGTAAATAATGACATTGCATGTGTTTTTTTTAATATTACTAAACTAGTTCAATGATATTTAAAATCTGGCCATCTAAATTTTATATTTTTTGCTTTTGTAGGTGATGCCTCGTCACAACAGCCTCCATTACCCCGTGAGTACCCCGCGACTAGGCATGCTCTACGTGAGAGGACGCAAGCACAATCATATTTTGAAGAGCACCCAGAGAATGAAGACATCGATATTGATGAAATATTTAGGAATTTTAGAGCTAATAAGAAGAGGCCGGCTAAAACTAAATGATGATGTACAATATTTTAATAACTATTTATAAAATCTATTTTATATGAAATACTTTTTTGTACTCATGTTGGAAAAAAGTTAAATATAGATGGTTAGTTCTTATGTTCAAAGAAAATTGAAATCAAACAACTTTGTGGTTATTTTAGTTTATCTTTCTTGCATAGCTTTAAAATGACATTCTATCAGTTTTGAATATTTTTAATGCATATTTTCTAGTAGAAAATAAATTGGGTATTGGGGAATTGAGAGTGATGTGAGGGGGGGAGGGACCATAAGAGATTTTGCCTTCACGTGGTTGGCCCTGTTCCGTAGAGAATAATTTATTGGAGCCGTTTAATCTTGGAGCAAACCTCCCTCGATCCAACGGAGCAACAACAGAGTCAATGTTGACTTTGTTGTTGCTAATTCAAATCAAGGGAGGTCATTTGATCCAATATTAGACGCGCGGATCCAATAAATTATTCTCGAAACCAAGAAGAGCTCATTCAGGTATGTTCTGACATTCTCATAAAAAATGCATCTTAGAGTAAATAATGCGCTACGAATATGACTTGTATTGATTTTGTAGATATTTATGGAGGTTGAATGATTTTGGTAGGTACTTTAAGATCTTTCTTCATCGAGTGAGGGAAGATCATGACAAACATAGGGTCATACAACTAAAGAGGAGCATGTAGGGGAAACCATTCCAACTGTGCCGACCAGTTCATCAGATCAGGTGTGATTGCTCCTTTCAACATAGTTTATATAGCCATCAATTCTGGTTATGTTTAATGTTTATGAATTGTTATGTGATTATTTATTAATGCAGGGTTTGCTATGTGATAATTGATTGAGATATATCATTTGTTTAGTACTTGTCATGTTCTCTATTTCTTCTATATATGTTCTATACCTCTTACAAGTGCTTCCACTTCTTAGTATCAAACAGATGAAACTCTTATAAAAAAGTTAGGACTTGGAAAAATATGCATAGGTAAGACTCAAACAACAAGGATGACTTCCATTTCTTAGTATGGAACACATGAAACTCTTATTGAAAATTTAAGACTTGGAAAAAAGAATCATATAAATCATGTGAAATCATGGAAGTGATACTAGCTTAGTAGATAAAAAATATTTCATCAAGATAAAAAAACTTTCTTCTCTATCCGACTCTTTAGAAAGATTCTCATACCAATTCCTTCTACCTAAGCACCTAGTGATGACACAAGGAAACTAGTATCCTTCATCCTAGACCACCTTATAATACTTTATGAATTTCCAAGTCACATTTGCTAACTCTTCTCCTTCACTAAAGTCTAATGAATCATGCACTACTCCCATAGTCACCAAAGGTTCCTCAATCACCTTTGTCTTCTTTTGTCTCTTCTTGGCTTACCTCTTACTGTATTTAGCAACCCCTTCTTCTCAATGGGTGGTTGATCATTCTCAATGATCTCTAAGACCATCCATTATAATTGCTACAATCCAACTGAAACAATGTCAATAACACCCTCAACTTGTTGATCTTCACAATGTTGAAGCACACCCATTAGGGGCTTGTCATCTAATCTAGATAATATAATCTTAATAACATTTATCTTCCATCATTTCTAATTTATTTGATTCTATGCAATTGTTGTCCAATTTTACATTTGTATGGATGCCACGATTGAATTTGATCAAAATAATATATGGTTTATGTTTACAAACTCACAATCATGAAGTGACTATGGTGTACAACATGAGAATACTCTGTTGCCCAGAAAATGATCATATCAAGGAAAACATATAATGTACTTTTAGGTTTATAGATATTGTTCATCTCAGTGGACACAAATATTTTTCTTTGTATTTTCTAACAATACATTTTTTATCCCACAGAAAAAATGTATTTGTTCTAACAATAAATTTTAGAGGAATTTGGCAACGGGTTGAGAGACATGAGGATTTGCAAAGGCATATTGGGGTGGAAAGAAATATTTTGTTGGAGGAAACATGAAGTCTTGTGAAGTAACCTTGAAAGGTTTTCCTAGAGAATCTAGAAAGGGTGTAAGATTCTAAAAGGAGAGTTGTTCCTTGTTTCATGACAAAGATGATACTTCTTTTGTGATTATTATTTATATGAAGTAGTAAATTTTTATTGAGGGCTTGGTGGAGAAATCCCTAATTAGGAAATTAGTGTTTTTTAGCCATTGGTTGTGGCCCACGAAGATTGGTTGTCAATGTCCTAGGGATATCTTCAAGACTACCCTTCACATTTGTTCAAGAGGTTCCTATGTGGTTGCTTCTAAGGATGTAGATTGTAGAAGAAACCCTAGAACCTTGGTCATGAAAGGAGCCCCCTGGTTTAGGGGTAAAGTGAAGTAGATTTAGTTTTGAAATCATAATTTTAGAATGTGGACTCTGAAACTATATGATTTCAACTTAGAAAGTGTTTTTTTTACATGCAACATTTGGTAGGCTGCCCAGTCTTGCTTGTGTGGGTAATTGGTGTTAGAATGTTGTCACGGTTAAGTATATCAATCCTTGAAGCAGTATACAAAATATGATGGAGAATAAGGTTGTCACGGTTAAGTATAGCCATCCTCGGAGCAATAACCATGGTTACTGAAAGCAAATATATCATTTGAAAAAAAACATGAATCCACAGCGACATGCAACCTTATAAATGACTTATAGAATATCATTAATTAAAAATATTTTAATGAAACTGTCCTATACCTGCTAAGTACTCAATTTTATTTTAGTAACTTATGAATATTAGTTTGTCTTTATTATTCTAGAAGAGATAGTTCCTCTATGATTTATATGGGATATGTGTTCTTTAACTCCAACTTGGAGGGATCTACCGATTTCACCAATGTATGTCTTTCCATATGCCCACAAGATTTGGTAGATGCCTTTGCTTAAATATGGGTTGATTGGGTCCTTGACATATTATAAGAGCTTTTTCATATTGTTAGGATGAGAAAACATTTTTTTGATGATTTTTCCTTTTTTAGAAACTTGGCAATTTTATTGGTCCTGTCTTGAATGTAAGGAAATAATGCTTTATGATCTTCCTTTCTCTTCATACTATTATCTTCAAGTGTTTAGTTTGTTCCATCTCTCTGTATGACAAAAAAATTTGTTGATTTGTGATTTTGTGTATCCATTATCCTCGAGTCTTTTCACATGACACAACTCTCAACCAAGATCTCATTAGACTGACACAACATCCAACACTACCGGACATTAGAGCAATTAGATATGTATAGCATAGAGAACTGCACACAAGAGTTCCATCACTAGCTTCTTCCAAACGACCTTGAGTGTTAGGGGAGTTTCATGGTTCTCTCTAGGGTCTTCGAATAACATTGCTAGGATTCACATCAATACCATTTGAGTGCTCTCAAGGGTGATAGGGGCTCTCCCTTAAGCCCTTACTACATTTCCATTTATGAGGTATACATTGAGTTAAGTCCTCGTTGTTATGTCTAGGCCGAACTCCCCTTTTTTTTCCATTAACACTTTATAGCACCGACTCTTCCATGCTCTTCTCATGTTTCTTTTTGGATAGTGAGTCAATTACTTTATGAATTTGGAGTTTCCTTGGGTACTCTTTCAAATGMTTTTGTTGAATGTACTTTTGTTTAAGTCCCATTGATATATTTTGGTCATTCGTTGGACATTAATAAATTTATCTTATCATATCTTATCAAATGCATTCTCAATTTGACTTTTGCAATGATCTGTAAAAAATTATTTATCATTACTATTGTCCTCATCATTGTTTTATCAAGGAAATGATGTCAAATAGGTGGTGACATGATTAAAAATTTAAAATGCTTAGAATGCCATTGTCATTGAAAACATTGTCTATGTGATAATCATTGTCTACGAAGTTACAAACCATTGTAACTAATCACATAATATATTCATAAATAAATTAATAGTGGTAAGTGAATGGTAATAATTGTATGTACGACGTATGTGTGCAAAGATAATAAAATTAAATGGAATTAAAAAATAAACTATCATAGATCCATCTTAAATCCTGGTTTCTTTAAGCTTTGAGATGTTTGCACTTGTTTTTTGTTTCTCCCTATACGTGCTTAAAAGATATGGGATTAAGATGGATATATGCTAGTTAGCAACACTACTTTCATGTTGCATACCATAAATCTCAATCAAGTATAATAAGGTGGTAATTTTTAAGACTTTATATGCCCTTTAATTTCATAGTCATTTATATTATAAATTTCAGTGATACAACCCCAAGTTGATATGAGAAAGTGACTAAGCTAAACAAGGACTTATTTAGTGTGTGGAAGCTAACTTTGATGGTTAAGTCAATAGAAAAGTATAAGATGGGACCTAGGTAGTTTTGCAGAAGCACATGAGTAACTCAAGAGAATTAGTGCAGTGATGTCCATGTTTTGAAGTATTATGTTTTTATTTGATGTCTCGTGAGGGAAGATTCCCACATGTTTCATTTGGAAAGAAGGAAATGATTGTTGTACATAAATATTAAGTGATTTTTGGAGCTAGCAAATGGATAGAATCAATGGAACATAGATGATGGTTATTATAAGGAGATGATGGTTATCAAAGACTACAATAAAATTTGCATAATTCTTTCTCTTTTCCCGAACTGATTATCTTCCACTATTTCCACCTATGTGATTAATTGCAAGGTTTCTGTGTTTATATGTTGAAGGGAAATTACCTATGTTTCATTTTGAACCCTGACATTTTTTGAATATGCACGTTTTTAAGATGTTATAGCAAGTTTTTCCTCACCCCATGCAACTTGCTCAGAAGGCCTTTCCATTTCCCTATGCAGACTTGAAGTCCCCTTTTGCACTTCCCACAGCCAAAAATCCATATTTTTCCACATATACTCACCCTATCAGTTAGACAACATGCGTATACGTAAATTGCACCACTAAAACCTGCATACATTGAGTTTAGTGCTCAAAATTAAAAATTGTGTCGGGTTTCCATGTCTCGTCATGAGATCCATGATCATTGACCTTCAATATACTGGAAACGTTTTGACTCGGCCCTTCAGTTCCATTTGTAGGCTATAAAATGGGCCATATCCAAATTGTGGAAGATGAGAGAATTCAACTTTTGAGAGTAAAGATACTCTGGAGAAATTTTCACTTCACATTGAGTCTGCATCTCTTTGTACTTTAAAGTCTGAACACATTGTTCAACCCCCAAGCTCTTCCCTCTTTGATGGAGAACCTCATTCTCTCTCTTATATGAGCTTTCCCTTGGTGTTGGATTGAAGTGGTGGAAGCCCAACTGGAAGAGACTTAGTTTCGCGGTTCCAAGACATGTCGACACAGAAGTTTGTCACTTATACACTTCTGTTGATCATATTTTAATAGAAATACTATTTCTCGTCCAATTGATATCTTGCAAACATTTGAATTATTATTCCATGGACGTATTTGTTATGAATGTTAATGGATTATGATATTGTATGTGCTAACTTTATATATTATCACCATATGCTTGTGTATCTTGGTTGTTGAGGACAAGTTGCAGGTATAAAGCTTTGAGTTACGTGCTCAACAATGGTCTTCATCGAATGTCCGGATGAGGTAGGCTCTTTATCTTGTCTTGTTAGCATTTACATTTATATCGCATACTTGGGATTAGAGTCGATTTCTACAGTTATTCCGTCTGTTGTGGTTTTCCCCATGCCATAGAGTGATTTTCCTTGTAACAAAATTGGCGACCATAATGGGGATTGAATCTCCTATTTTGGGGTTTGGAGTGTTTTTCTCCTTCGATTTCTCTCGGTTAGCCTAAGTTTTCTTGTTGCCTGATTGCTTGACAACATATTTTTACTTTGTGTTTGAGTTTCTTGGCTTTTCCTTGCCCTGGCAGTGTTTTAATACATATACATGTTTTTTCCCTTGACAAACGCATACATACACAGACTGTCCTTCGATAGGATGCGTACATATGTGGTTTTTTCTTAAACAGTCGCATACATCAACTTTTGAGCTTATTTGCTGAGATTGGTGTTTCTTGGGTGAGTTTTGATGATTGCTGAGTCTTCTTGGGTCTCTATTCTAATTGTTGAGTGCTTGCAAAGTGATAGGAAACCTTTTTATGGTTGAATTTTCAGGCGGTTTTTCTTTCTCATCATCTTTTTCATTGGTTTTCCTTGCATCTTGGTCTGAGTGTTTGCTTCTTGGTATCATTCTTGCCTTGTCTCTTTACGCTGGCAGTAGGGCCTATATATCAAGCTACTATTCACTCCTTGCATTTTTATTTCTTTATATTGAAAATACAAAAATATACATTTTTCATTTTGGCATTTTCTCTTTTCGGTTTTTTAGTATTGATCTTGATACATATGAAAGATTTCATCTTATTGAAATTGCAGAGTTGAATTGAAAGTTGCATTTTAAAAAGATTATTATCTTTTGAGAATTGAATATTAGGACTTAGATTTATGCTTATATTCATTTCTTTAATATGTTGAGTCATAACATCATCAGTTTCACGACCACATCTTTTGAGTAAACAAAACCATTAAAAATAACGCTGATTAATTAAAATTGATTATAAACGATTTTATTTTTCAGAGTACACAAACAAGCATAAGATATAGGACCCTAGAATAGGATTTTGTGAGTGAAATTCTCCAAAGATATTAAACTCAACATATGTGTCTGAACAGAGAGTGGTTAAATCCATTGTGTAATTAGTGACATTGGGACACTCCAGTCACATCAGAGTTAAGCACGAGGTCACAAAAAGTTGGTTGCAGAGATATCCCTCTAATACCTTCTTAGCGTTAAAGATATTTCTAGGGATCTATTCGTATTTGGGGATGTTTCTAGTACCTTTACCTCCCTGAGAGGCGATGCTTACAAGGTTTTGGGCTTTGTTACCCTGCCCATATGGTGGACCTGAATTACGACTGTTCACCCATGCATTGGTTATATCATAGTGGATTTAGTTGATTGACATAGGTAACCAAATAGGTTGCTTGTAGGGTTATTCTGCAGGTACCCTGAGTCAGATAAAGGTCAGACATCACATAACCTTTATGGAGGATTACCTCTCCAGGGGGATCTGGCCAACTGCATTGTTAAGTCCACGAGGGCCCTTATAACTGATTATGATACCTCCGATATTTTGAAGGGAGTCTCGGGCCCCTGTTGGGAGAGACATACCTACTCTAGTGAGGGAGGCCCCTTTTCAGCTACTATATCTTGTTTATGTGCATTTGGCCTTTTTGTTTATTTTGGTGTGATCTTTGATTTTTAGTTGGCCTTAGGATTTGTTTTTATATCTCGAGTCTTGAGTCATCGTGGATCCAGACCAACTTCCTCGCAGGTCTCGCCATTTGTTGAAGTTGCCATCGCATATTGAGTCTTTACCTTCTAAAAGGCATAAAGTTGTCAAACGTGGTACACACACCTCCACCTACCAGACTTGTGATCATACAAGTATGAGTACTGAGTCGAGTCAGAAAGATATTGGGAGTCCTTCTACTCCCATACCTATTGTAGTTAATGGAACTCCTTTGATGCCTTCAACCACTACGGTTGTAGTGCCAAAGGTTCCTGTCATCACAACTATCTGGCCTGTGGTTGCTACTCAACCCATAGTAACAAACCTTTTGTTGATATTATGGTAGCTGTGGGAGGTATTATCCTCCATGTGTAACCCTGATAAGAATAGAATATTTCGGGAAGCAAGAAGAAACCCTAAAGCATTGGAAATAACCCTAGAAGATAATTTGTCTAAAGGAAATATTTAATATTGAGTTTTTTAGCCTCCAGAATGAGAACTCGACCCAGACAACTAAGGATGAGTAGTATAAATACAAGACACCAGAGCTCATTTGACACACACAACTCACAACTACATAAATTTAGTTGTGCACAAGTCTGGAGAGTAGCTACAATTGCAGCTACTGTAACTTCTTCAGACATTCTAAACCACTAGAAGATAGATTGGGAGGATTTTTGCTCAGTTATAGTTGAAGTTGTAGTCAAAGTTTTTACTGCAACAACGAAACCCTAACCCTCTTATTGAGGCACCTTAAGTGAAGAGATTGACCTAATTTCTGGATATCCTAGTGCGCCCTAGCCTAACACACCTCCTGGTACTCTCAACAAGCTAATACGTCAAGTTTGAGTTTTTGGCCAAAGTCAAAGGTTGACCAAGTCAAAGTAGTCATGACTTACTCTATGAAGTCAGAAAACAAGTTAGAAGGAGATTCTATTTTCAAAGCATGGAAGACAAGGATTGATCTCATCCTTTCCAAGAATAAAGTGTTGGATATCATGAAAGGAAAGATCGTGGAACCACAGTTTGAAGAAGGAAAAGAGAAGGAACCTCAGAACGTTGTAGTTATGGAGAAGCTCAAAGACAATGACATCAATTCCATGAGTATCATAGTGGAATCTTTAAAAGACCACTTGATACCCTACATCTCTCATCTTAACTCATGTAAGAATATGTACGATGCCCTAACCAACCTCTTCTTTATCAGAAACATTGGACAAGTAATGAGTCTGAAGAGTGAGATCCGTGACATGAAAATGAATGATGATGACATCATAACATCATACCTTGTGAGAATCTCTTAGTTAAGAGATCAACTACAAGCTATTGAAGAAATCATTTCAGAGAAGGAACTGGTAAATATAGTAATCAATGGTCTTCCCAAGACATGGGATGCATTTTCCGCAAGCATGAACACAAGAAAAGAGTATCCCACATTTGAAGAACTTTGGACTTGTTGTGCATAACAAGAATCAAGGATTAACGCAAAAGAGAAATCCCAAAATAAATACGATGATCAAGCTTTCACAACAAAGTTCAAGAATTTGAGGAATAAGAAGAAGTTTGGGTCAAGGAAGAAACCAAATCAAGAAAAAGATATGTCAAAGATACAATGCTTCAACTGCTGAAAATATGGTCACTACATGAACCAGTGTCATGAGTTAAAGAAAAGGAAGGAAACAAATGAATAAACAATTGCTGAAGAAAGGGAACCCTCAAATAAAGTCAAGTAGGATAAAACAAACTTCTTCTTCTAAGTCAAGATAACAATATTCTTCAAATCTCTTGTATATACCATGTTTACATAGTTCATGTACACATCATGTATATCTATTTCTTAGAAGACAAGATGTTTAAGTGAAACAATACCTATGGAAGAATAACAAGATAAGGATTGCTATCACGATGACTACAAGTCAAGAAATACACATGAAAAGATGAAGTACATTGACAATCCTTGGTAACAATTCATGTGGAAGCTATTACATAAGTAACAACTGCAAGATAAGATGAAATCAGAATCAAACTCGAAGAGACCCAGAATAAGTCAAAACATAAAGAAGTCAACAATCAAGAGGAAATTAGAAAAAGACTTGTGACACTTTTAAGGATGCAGAAGGAAGCGTGGATTATCTTAAATGGAGGGAGTTGATTACAGAATTCCAAAAGAAGAGCATGTATTCATACATGAAGCAAGGATTAGGAGGGAGCTAATCCTAAATATGATCCATTGAGGATTATGAATTATATATCCATGTTCCCATTGAAAGTAGTAGTACATGTTCAATTTGACTCTAGACGAAGTCTTCTTCGAAGGGAAGCCTTAAAGTATCCTTGGTTGTCCATCTACATCCATGATCCTATGATGAAAGGAAGAAGTTGGAATCTTCAGGGAATATACAAGACCCTATGGACCCAAGAGCTAAAGAGATATATGAGGAAGAACATGAAGATTCCAAGAAAGAAAGAAATAAAAGCAAGAACAACCAATTATTATACGGAGAATCACAACTTGGTTTGAACCCACTAAGAAGAAATCGAGCATAAGGAATGGAAGTTATGATAAAGAACATTGTATGTAATAAAATGTGAAAAATAATTATGAATGGAAGCATTTCAAGATTCAGAGATTCTTCCAGAAGGAGGGAGAAGACTAGGACAACAGCTTGTTTCGGTAAACCGGATATACCTCTTGCAGTATCCATGGATTGGAATCTACATGTAAAAGACTACTCTTCCCAATAAAGAAAGTGAGAAAGAATCTTATACCAGAAAGAGACTCATGTATGCAGATATAAGAAGACCTTGTATGGATTCAAACAACCTGATGAAGAGTATCTCATATACAACAAAAGCGTGGTGAAAACTTTCTATGATAGAGATGGTGTATCAAAATAGTTACTCAAAAGTCTGGGATGATGGATTGCAAATCCATGGAAAACTCTCATGATGATAGAAGAAGTGCTACGTGCATATGTTTTAGTTTGAGCCTTGCCACGATGTTATGAGCTAGTAGGAAACATAAGTGTTGAATTCGACCATGATATATTGTAATGATCAGAGTTATATGAAGCCTTCAGAGAAAATCATTGTTCCATGACAGACCGAAGTACATTGAGATCAAGCATTATATTCTCCGTGATGAAGTATAGAAAAGAGAAGTGGTTCTCCAATATATCTCCATAGTTGAGCAGATATTGGATATTTTGGTAAAGCCTCTACCCAAGATGAAAAGTTTGCATACTCAAGAAACAAGCTGGGGCTCATGGAAACAAATTCCTTATTGAAAAAGGAAGAGATTACTCCCAGGTTGGGATGGAGTACTTATACGTTATTGATTTATGGACAATCATTTTTTAGTTTGAAAAATGGTCCAGGATGAGCAGTTCCTTTCCAGTTCGGAAAGTGGTTTGAGATTTGTGACGGATAGGCATTTTCCAGTTCGGAAAATGGTCCAGATAGGACAATCATTTTCGTAATGAAAATGGTTCAATAGATTGTTGATGTACCATAGACAACGATTCCCCTTGTGTCCAGTGTGGGGGAATGGTCTAGGATAGTCATTCTTCTTGGAAGTCACTCTAAGTAGTGGTCAAGTAGAATGGTCTGCCTTGTCGGGCAGTCATTCTTTCCAAGTTCACAGTTGTGAGCAGCTTCGAAGAATGGTTCATTTTGGAGGTTGGTGTAGGACAATCATTTCCATTAGGAAATGGTCCGGAGAGTAATTCCCTAGGAAAGACTCGTTCTATACATCCAGGTTACACTATATTTAGTGCCGGAGGAATGGCCCAGTTAGGTGAATGGTCCAGGTTCAACAATCAAGGGAATGCATTCCCTAGGGCAGACTCATTATCTCTAGGTTGCACTATGATTAGTACCGGAGGAATGGACCAGTTAGGTGAATGGTCCAGGCTCAGAAATCAAGGGCATTTATTCTTCTATGCTTGAGAAGAATAGTCTAGATAGTCCATGGCTGATGTTTTACATTCCGAGGGAAGATGCTCTTCCAGATCTCACAGATGTGCGTGGAAGAATGGCCCATATGACTCAGTTTATATCATGATATTGTTTTATGTAGGTTGATATCAGATGATATGATTACTATGGAGATTGTATGTCTCTCAATAGTATATGTATGCTACTGTGGTGGATGTGTTCCACTGGTTGTGACTATGTGTCACAGATTAAGTAGCTGTGTGCTACTTGGTGTGGTTGTGTACCAATGGATAGTAGTTGTGTACTACTATGGATAGACACAGTTGTGTTCTATTGAATGACATTGTTCTGATTTCCACGTACACTATCAGTAGTGTTGAAAATGATTATCGACTAGATGGATAGTCAGTGTGTTGATGGACATACATTCTCCAGACAGAAAATGGTCCAGGACATTTATTCTTCTAGGAGGTATGTCTAGATTAGAAGAATATTCCTTGTAGCCCATGGCGTGGCTTCCAATATCTGTTGGAATAGTTATTCTTCTAGGACATATGTTCGGATTAGAAGAATGGTTCTTGTATCACTATGTGGAGTGAGTGACTTATTCAACATCATGCCTGATTACTCAGATGGAGTATGGCTTTGAGAGATGATGCAGTTGATGCTATCAAATGTGATGATGATGCTCGTGATATAATCATGAGATATAATGTATGGCTATGATGATGCTACTGATTGAATGGTATGTTTGTGCTCAAGACCATTGCTTTCAATACCTCCCTAGCTAGGAGGGAGTTTTGATATTATGGTAGCTATAGGAGGTATTAACCTCCACGTGTAACCCTGACAAGAATATAATATTCTGGAAAGCAAGAAGAAACCCTAAAGCATTGGACATAGCGATAGAAGATAAGTCGGCTAAAGGAAATATTTAATATTGAGTCTTTTAGCCTCCAGAATGAGAAGTCAGCCCAGACAACTAAGGAGGAGCAGTACAAATACAGGACTCCAGAGCTCATTTGACACACACAGCTTGCAACTGCAGAAATTTAGTTGTGCACAAGTCTGGAGAGTAGTTGCAGCTACTACAACTTGTATTTTTGGTTTTAGTCTTGGACTCTCTCTTGGTTATGGTTTGGATTTTCTGTTTGGTATGATAACTCCGGAGAGTGATACGCTACCTTGATTGGCTATTAGGCCTAGGGTTTGCTTCCATAATTATTCTTTGTCAAGGTTCAGGTGCTTGGGGGTGGCTTTGGCCTATGGTTGGGTGACAATATTTCTATATTGTCTATGGTTAAACGAGCACACCTATTATTTCTAACACCTTTTTGGGTCTCTTTTTAGTATGCCTAGATACAATGCTCAGTACTTTCCTTCGGTCTCTAACCCTTTCTCTTTTGGTATGCTGAATATGACATCACAACTTTCTTCTTCCATTCCAGTGAATAATACAAATCCTAGTATTGGACCTGGGGGCATGGCTCCTCTGCATATTCCACTTTCATTTGGTGGAGATCATATTCCCTAAATGACTCTTACGGTTGGAAGCCAACCTCATTTTCATCCTGGGTCTAATCCTAGTCTTAATTCTCCTAGATGGAGTAATCAACCTAGCGAACAAGCTACTGCCTATATTTTTCCCTTTCCACCTTCTTCCTCCATACCGATTTCAACCAACATGTTTGGTATGACGAATCCACCTCTATCCTCCAGATTTCCACTTGGGGGGAGTCAGTTTTACACTATGGGAAACCCCCAGCCTGGAGCAACTCTAGCTGGGGGAAATGTTTATAACCCTCATTATAAAATTCCTACAGGTATGGTTCCCACACAACCTATTATGAATCAGTTTGGAGGAGGATATTACCATCCCGGACAGGGCCATGGTGCACACCAGAACCATGGATGGTCTGCAATCCCCCAGCATCAATATTTCCTAGGAGCATGGGCTCAGATGCCGCAACCCCGACTCCCTTTTCTGGCCATTCTTAACTTGCTAGACTTGTCAATATTAATGAACGACCCGGTGCGTCATGATCTGTCATGCCCCCTCATCCCCACCAAGATTCCTTCGGATATTATGAAATTCGAGGGAAAGACTGACGAGGATCTAGGTGATCACGTTACTACTTTTCATCTTTGGTGCTCATCCAATTCCCTTAACGACAATTCTATTCGTTTGATATTGTTTCAATGCACTCTCACCGGGGTTGCAACAAAATGGTACATTGAGCTACCAGGGGGAACATACAAAATTTTTAATCAGATGGTTTTAGTCTTTCTCAACCACTTCCAGTTGTCAGTTCGTTACGATGCCAACATAGAACTTCTGTTGGCCCTCTGCTAGGACAAAGCCACCCATATCTCAGATCATATCCAAGAATGGTGTAGATAGAATAGGTTGATCAAAGCCTACATTCCTCTAGAGTTCCTGTTAGAATGGTTTCTTAAGTCTTTATTGCCTTATATTTCAAATGATGTTTCTACATTCGGGGTAACATCTCGAGAGGAATCTATTTTCAAAGTCCAACAATTGGATCTCATATATGCTCAATCTGGGATTTTATACAAAATTATTCCTGACGCACCAAGGTCAAATTACGACCCTAGACAAAAACTTGTGCCTCATGCCGATGGAATCATAGGATTTGCAAGTGATAAGTCTACAGACTTGGTGACAAACCAGTTGAAGGAGTTGTCTCTTATCCAATTTGTAGTAGGACAAGCTTCGTCTGTGTCCTCCACTCCCACTCAGTCGATGGATGTGCATTCTGTACAATTGTCGACCAACCTGAATGGTAACCAACAACCAAGAGGGAATATAAGGAAAGGACGTGGTAGTAACCGTAAGGGTGGGAGGAATAATAATAATATACCCAAGGAAAATGCTAACAATGATAGATTGAATAACAATGATGGTGAGGGCAAGAAAGAAAAGTGTAAGGTGAAGTTTCATTGTAAACTTTGTACATATGATCACCTTACCCACTTATGCCCCAAACTTGAGGAAGTCACGAGGCTCTTATCGCAACCGCCCACTGTGATGACTAATATATTTATGCATAATCAACACATGGCCTCGAGCTCCCCTAATGCCAGAAATGTGGTGAGTGGGAATCAAAACCCCCTGGTGCATGAAGGTGACCGTTTATGTGTAAATATGGTCAAGTCTCAGATTAATGTAGCCACTCAATCTCCTGATTACGGGTCTTCATAGTCTGTTTCATGTCTAGAGTCTCCTCCTCCTCTGGAAACACCTTTGCAGATCGAAAAGCCAAAGCCTCTGCCTTGTATTCCGAAAGGAGTACTAAAACTCTCTACCCACAACCCTAATGCTAGAGCTTCCCATAACTACTCGATTGTCGAAGATCTTGTTCAAACCCCTTGTGTGATGTCGGATTTGGAGGTGCTCCAGATGTGTCCTTCACAGAGGAATGCCTCAATATCTTCTTTAGGAGATCTAGACCCGTGTGGCTCTAAGGTTATCAAGTTTGACATCACAGATGTTAAGCCTAACTTTCCTTACCACATGGCCTTTCAAATCCATGTGGATTACTCGAAGTATACCATCACACATATTGTTATTGATGAAGGTGTTGAGATGTGCATGATGTCCCTAACCTGTTGGAAAGCCATTGGTTCTCCAACCCTCTCTCAATCTCTGACCATGTTCAATGCGCTTGATGGTCATTCTTTCCTTCCCCATGGAATTCTTCCCACCTTTTCGGTCCATTTAGGTGGAAAGAAAGTGGAGGTGGATGTTGAGGTAGTTGATGCGCCCCTTAACTATAATTTATTACTAGGGAATAATTGGACTTATGTTATGACTGTAGTCGTATCATATGTTTTCGCACTTTATGTTTTCCTCACGAAGGGAAAATCATGACGATTGATAAATTATATTTTGCGCATGCTAGTGCTAATACATCAGTTGGACCTTCGATCGATAATTATCAGACGACAACTGAGGATATTGGTGTCAGAATGTATTCCTCCCTCATGGATACCTTTTATTCTATGGCACCAGTTCATCACATTTATGCCATGTCCAGTAGGTCTTCTTTGTCGATGAGGTATGTTCCTTTCCTCACTTCGTATTTCAACAATCCTTGGACTCTACCTTCCCCGACCATATCTTGTGAAGGTCAATCACATATTGGAATGGAAATTCCACTGTCAGCAACAAAGATAGTGTATCATGTTGTTCTTGACTCTACTACTGACCCAGATTGTGTCTCCTCGCAGAGGGATGAGGAGGATCATGTTCTCGATCCTGTATGGACCACCTCATCGTCTTTCTCACATGATTTCCTAGATGATACTTTACTTTTGAATGAATCCATATTAGAGGCCATGAATGGTCCTGATAGGCCATGGGACAATATGCATCATCGCTCTTACTTCCTCCCAGAGCTTGTTAGAATAAAAAAATACGATTTTAGATCTACCTTGGGTGAGATGGTCGGCCCCGCCGTGGTTCCACTAGATACGCATGGAATTTATGCCGAAGGAAACATGGCGAGTATTTCTCCTACCATCACGATCGACATCTCTCGAATTCCTAGCAAAGTTGAAAATGTATATATCGGTGCAATTTGTTCGCCTGAAGAAATTCAGATCTACATCAATGTCTTCAAAGAATTTCATGACGTATTTGCTTGGTCATATGAAGAGATGCCAGTAATCGACCCTCGCATTTTCAAACATGAGATCAAGACCTATTCGGATGCTAAACCTGTTCGAAAATGACTTAGAGATGTTAATCCTAAGAATAAGAAACAAGGAGCCATCCGTGTGTGTATGGATTTTCGAGACCTGAACAAGGCTTGTCCTAAAGACAACTTCCTGACACCTTTCATTGATCATATTCTCGATGAGTGTGCGGGAAGAGAGGTTTTTTATTTTATGGATGGAATTTTAGGATACAATCAAATTCAGATCAAACCCGAGGATCAACATAAGATGACATTTATTTGTCCTTGGGGTACTTTTTCATACTGGAGCAATGCAGGAGAAACCTTCCAACGATCCATGACCTTTGATTTTCATGATATCAAGAATATTGTCGAAGCTTACCTCGATGGTCTTGCTTCTCACTCTCGTAAGAGAGTAGATCACTCTACTCACCTTTGACTAGTATTTGACAGATGTCATTATTATTGCATCCATTTAAACCCTCACAAGTGCATCTTATACGTTAGTTCTGGTCATCTTTTAGGATTCTTAGTCTTTGAGGATGGGATCATGGTGGGTCCTATGAAGGTTTAGGCAATACTTTGATTGCCTCACCTGCACAACATTCATCAACTTCAAATATTACAGGGGAAGGCTAACTTCTTACGTCGGTTTATAGTAAACTATGCCGATATAACTAAGGGTTTCATGCATCTCTTGAAGAAGGACACTCTGTTTATATGGGATGAGCGAGCCCAGGAATCATTCAATGCTCTTAAGAAATCCTTGGTATTGAAGCCTCTTCTGAAGCCTTTAGACTACAATCGAGATTATTTGCCTTATATCATCGCATCCGAAGGGATGGTTGGTATGGTTCTGGTTCAGGAGGACGATGAGGTCCATGAGCACATTATCTACTATATTAGTTGAAACTTGGTCGGTCCTGAGCTTAAATACTCTCACATTGAGAAGCTAACCTTGGCTGCCGTACACGCGGTTCAAAGATTATGACATTATATATTGATTTGAAAAACTACCGTAGTTGCTGATGTTAATCCATTTCAATACGTCCTTACTAGGTGTATCATAGGGGGGAAATATAATAAGTGGATTGTCATTTTGTAAGAATTTGACCTTGATTTTACTTCGGCGAAATCTAAGAAATCGCTAGTTTTTCTCGAGTTAATATCAAACTTCCCCCGACTAGATGAGGACGTCATTCATGACGATTCATTCACATATGAACATATTTTCCTTATCTCGTCTTTGGGCCCCTAGTATGGAGACATTTTGATCTATCATCAAACCTTGAAGTTCTCTCAATATTTGTCGAGAGACGATTGACGACGTATATGGTATCAAGAAAAGAACTACCTTATCGTCGGTGACACTTTGTATCATTGAGGTGTAGATAATATATTTCTTCGTTGCTTGACTCACGAGGAAGCCGAGTCCATTCTTAATGACTGTGACAGTGGGGCTTGTGGTGGTCATCTATCTTGGCTTGCGACAACCCAAAAAATATTGCGAGATGGTTATTTTTGGTTGTCAGTTTTTAAATATTGCGTTGAAGTGGTCAAGAAGTGTCACCCTTGCAAGGTGTTCACTCGGAAAATGCGCTCACATCCAACCCCTCTTCACCCAATCATCATTGTTGGTCCCTTCACCAAGTGGGGGGTGGATTTTATGGAGTGCCACCCAACTTCAGTTGGGGGGCATCAACATATTATCGTGGCCATAGACTACTTCACTAAATGGGCAGAGGCTATGCCTACTATTAAATCTGATGGTAAGACTACAAATTTTTTCATGTTCAACCAAATTATAGCTTGGTTCAAAATCCCAAGGGAGATTGTCACTGATCATGGTAGTCACTTTCAGAATGAAATGATGAAGGAATTAGCATAAAAACTAGGGTTTATGCATCGCCATTCTTCCCCTTATTATTCCTAGGAAAATGGACAAGTATAGGTTGTGAACAAATATCTCAAGACCATTTTGCAAAAAACTATTAGCTAGAGAAAATATGACTGGCATATAATGCTTAACCCTGCACTTTGGGCATACCGAACCTCAATTAAGACTTCCACCGATTTTTCTCATTTTCAGTTAGTACACGGTGTGGAGTTGATCCTTCCTATTGAATGTGAAATACCTTCCCTTAGACTGACATTTAAGCTCCTCCCTGACACGTTCGATCTTGAAGAACGCCTCGTACTCCCAGAGAGCCTAGATGAGTAGGGTGGAGACGTCTCTACGACTATTGAAGAAAATAAATGATGTGTTAAGGTCCAATATCATAGGTATGTTTGTCCTCGACAGTATGTTGGGGGTGACTTGGTCCTCTTGTATGACCAAGCCAAAGAACCATTGGGGGCAGGTAAGTTCAACCCCATGTGGAATGATCCTTATATCGTGCGACGTGTTTTAGAAAAAGGAGCCTATGAATTGGAGTATTATGAAGGGAGTATGATGGTTGAGCCAAGAAATGGGCTCTACTTGAAAATATATTATGCTTGAGCCCCCAAGCTTGGGCGTGACTCTTTGTATACTAGTGTATCTTACTGTATATATAATTTTTTCCTTTGTATCATTAGCTTGCTTATCGAGTTTTCCCTTGGTTGGAAGATGTCAACGAAGTCTTCAGTTTACTTAGGATTCTCATATGGTGCCAGTCGTCATACACAGAATTTGGCTTCCGCTTCTTGGGTCATTTAGTCACTCGAGGGACAACTAATGTCTTCAGGTGGCGTTTGTCTAGGGCCATCAACGAATAATGTGGCTGAATATAGCGTTGTTATAGAGATTTTACGTGACGCGATTTCACATGGTGTTCGATCTTTAGAAGTTCACCTAGACTCCCAGTTAGTAATATGTCAATTGAATGGGATTTACCATGTGCGAGACCCTACACTACTCTGACGATTCCTATAGGTATGACTTTTGGAATGACACTTTGATTTTATTACTTATAATCACATACCTAGAAGTTCTAATTATGTATCCGACGCATATGCTAATTATGTTTTAGATTGGCATTTGTCACATAAATGAAGTAAAGAAAACACATTTATCAATGTACACATTGTAACATATATAGGTAAAGCCGAAGACCAATGTTTTTCATATTTCATCTCTCCAAAAATATGGTGTCATAGTAGAAAATGGGGTTCATACCCTCAAAATACATATATGATCGGTAGATATAATGACCATGACATCTACGCCTGTGACACCAGATGCGTATCATGATAACATACTATGGCATTTGCGAGACGTCAAAAGAGTCATACCCATGCACGGGGCACACCCACCACCTGTCGGTGCATAGCCTCTGGCAGATCCTCCACCTGAACCATAGGAATCATGTGGGAAAAACGAGATAGGTTCCCATGCAAATTTTCTAGCACTCTATCTGCATCTCCTCCCGCTGTCTCATCTCCCCGGTTCCTCCATCGATGTCGTGGGAATCCATCTGGTCATCACGAACCCATATCTGCGTAACAAAGTAAATGTCAATCCTTGATACCATCCAAAAATATTTGCGTTTTTTTTATTCTTTTTGAAAAACAAAAAAAAAATGAAATATATAAAAACTTTTCATACCTATATCATCGTAGGTGGAGTCTGGTGGAAATGGAATATCTGGATCTCCTCTATAGTTGATCCTATCATAAGGGTAGTCGTCTATGGCTATCACCTATCGACGCCACCAGAAGAAGAACTCATCATTGTCGGGGGTTGTTACCCTACCACCTCCTAATCGCCTCATCACCTCGGTCCACCATGACATGGATGGATTGTGCGGTCCACATGGAATGATCTCTACTCTAGGGCTCAAGCCTAGAACCCGCTCAAATAAAAAACTACACAAGATAGATGTGAACCCGAAGTTCTTTTGCCTCCCATGCTTGCAATCTGTCAATTGGCTCTTCATGTTAAAAAGTAGTGAGGTGCACCAATCATAAAGTGTGGGTTGTAAACACTCCACTGCATAAAACATGAGTGGCCTTGATGCCTGATGCAACGAGGCCAACCCCATCATTCATGTAAGTATAAGGATTACGATCTTTAGACTCAGGTTCTCGATCACCCTGATGGAGAGTTGACTCCCTACTTTCTCTGTGCCTTCAACACAATGGGTGGAAATGTATTCCTCTATGTTCATACCACCCTAGCTCCCCGAGCTTTGAGATTTTCCACCTTGCCTCGACGAGACAATCCTGTAATGAAATAGATGTCCTCTACTTCAATTCTCAATGGTTTCCCATCGAGATTGAAGGCCTCAGTATCTGAATCCCAGAAGTTTACTAGCAATTGTAGCAACCTTAGTTGATCCCTCAATCCTTTGAGAGCCCCAAATTTGTAAAGACCACTTCCTCATGCTCTCTCTCTCTCATGCAAAAGGAAAACCATGGAAAACCATCCCGCAAAAGGAAAACCATTCTTTGAGTCAAACTGTTTAAAAAATTTGTTTGCAGACTTGTATGTGAGCTATAATGTTAACAGTCGCATGTAGGGCCACATATACACGAGCAGGCTTTGCTTTGCCCGCGTACATGTCTCCATATACGCGACCCAATGAACTATAGCCCACGTACACCCTAATTCCTAAGTTGCGCCCTCAAATGCTAAAAAAATGGGGACTTAATTTGAAATTTAAACCACTAGAAATGAAAAGGAGGGCAAGAACACTTACTTGGTCCAACCGATTGTCAATTTCGTCACTCATAGCTCCTGCAATCAACACTTGAAGATCGTGGGCAACTTGGTCCAAAATGCACTATGTGGGTAAAAAATTCAAATGGTATGGTAAAATTGGTTATTTTTACTAATAGTAGAAAATGTTTACCCACTTTACATAGTTTTTGCTAATTTTTCGACCTAATGGACTAATAGTGCAGTGGAAGGAGTTGGTTTTGTCCAGGGATTTTTGCGGTTTTCTAGCGTCATATCATCCGTTCATGACTTTGGCAGGTATTTTATTTTACCAGCATATGGGACATGTTACCACTCCATCTTGAATATTTGCATTATCCTATGACTGTAATCCGTATGCCTTAGGTACAAACCCATTTATTAGTGACAAAAAACCTTCCTATTGTTATTAGATGTGTCGTTATTGAATGGTAGAGGCTTAACAAACATGGGTGCTCTAGTTAGAACCTTTGTTCCTTATGGTTCTCGTGCAGAGTTTATTCCATAGGACCGGGAGTCCTTTATAGTTCCAATATGACTTTGCGTTCGAACCTCATATTCTTACTCATAAGCATTAAACCTATACCTATGGGACTTCCACCGAGTCTTAGTTAAGCTCTCTTTCGACTCTTCAAAAAACAAAAATATTGTCGAATGAACTTGTCTCTTTCACACTCGTTAAATGGATTTAAAAGGATGTCTATTTGGTGTAAGTTTAACCCTTTTTTGGACCAAGTAGACTAATTTTGAAAAATGAATACTCTAGTCACTAGTGGCTAGAAGAGTTCTCCTGGGTATTGTTTTATACTTTTTCGGGCCTAGGGGACTAAATTTATGAAAAAGGAAATTCTTTGGAGTTAAGTTGTAATTGCAATTCATTATCCTTCTTGCAGTATTGAGCCTATTGTCGGTTCTTGCTTTCTCGTTACAAGCCCATTACCTCAGCATTTGCGCCACTAGCCAAGCAGAGCCTTGTTTATATCCTTTGCAACTTGACACCCTATACCCTAAGAGGAAACATTCCTCCGAGTGTCCACCTCTACATGCACTTCCTTGCATTGAGAATAGGTATGTTTCACTATTGGAACTAGTTGCTTACTCGCGACACTCCTTTCCTCCATTGTATCATAACATTCGTTTGCTTATGAAAAAACAAAAAAGGATGGGCGGGAAAATAATATTATCTCATATTGGCAGCAGTTGTATCACCTTTGAACAAAGAAAAAACATTTGAGTCCACTTGTC
>ML783397.1:0-12652 GCA_009831015.1 Picea engelmannii | reverse complement strand
CGACACTCCTTTCCTCCATTGTATCATAACATTCGTTTGCTTATGAAAAAACAAAAAAGGATGGGCGGGAAAATAATATTATCTCATATTGGCAGCAGTTGTATCACCTTTGAACAAAGAAAAAACATTTGAGTCCACTTGTCATCCAAATTTTGGGTTTAGCATGACCTTAGGAAGTTGATCTCGTTACTTAGAGTTTACTCCTCCGACTAGTTACTCTTCCAGTCCATATGGAGAGTTTGATTGGTCTCATATGTCTCATGCTCTTGTTCAAAGGATGTCTATAAGCCTATGTCGACCATTTCTCAAAACTCTTGACTTTGCATGTCGGTCATACCCTCAATGTGTCTCAGAGTTACATGAAGTTTTAGTCCTACCGTGCAGCCTAGTGCTACTTTCATTATGGGTAGGTAATCTTGAACCCAACAGTCAACATCTCCTCATTGGTAGCTGACTGGGCGATTTTCCTTGTGTTCAACAACAAGAAATCCATTCACACATTGGGATTCATGTAGTGTCTTGGATGCCATTATCCTTATTGGTGGTTTCCTCACCTTTGTCGGCAGTTTTCCTTATTAGATGTTATTCAGAGGGTCTTTTTCGTGCACTACTTGCATCAGGTGCATGCGAAAGACACACAGGGTCATTGGTTCATGAACATCCTCTTCGTATGAGTTCCTCCAAATCATAAAGCTATTGCTTTATACCTCGTGTTGACTGATGAGAGATGCCTTAATGCTCTCCTTTCAATGGATCTCCTTCCATCGAATTCAGCTCATATATTCAGGAAACGAGGCCTAGAGTCCTATGAGTACCTAGAGGCTTGCAGTCATCAGTGGCATGTTCTCTCACCATCGATAGTTTGGAATACATTAATGTATCCCGATCGATGGATTCTTCAAGTGTTCGACCTCAACACCTTTATTCACACTTGTAAGAATGTATTTGGTGCCTTGATACGTACTTTCATTATCGGTAGGCTTTCTCACATTTGTTAACGGTATACATTAATGATCGGTAATCAAACGAAGTCTCATTGTGTTGAACCTCAAATCCTCTATTCACATGATGTAGACTTTCACCTTTGGCAGATCGTGTAGAAAACTTGAAGTCATCAATTTATAGTAGCAACTTTCTTGATTTGTTGCTATCATTCATTGGACGAGTACCTATATGACTTCAGTGATCATGGGAGATCATATTGTACTATGTCGTATATAGATATATTCAGATTGATTTTGGGATTGGTTTTCACTGGGCCTTGTTTGTGACTATGACAACCTATGACATGTATCTACTTTGTATTTCCTATTCATGGCCATGAACAACTGTATGGTATATTTCCACATGGATCTGCAGTGTAATTCAAATTGACAACCATGTGTACAAAGTCATTATGGATTGTAATATTCTCATGAGAAACTAGTTCTTCCAGCTGAGTCTCCATTACTCCACTTCTGGGAATTATAATGTATTTCTGCCATCACAGATATTCCTCTGACCTCACACATTAGGGGGCATTTGTTATAGCAATTTTTTCCTCACCCCATGCAACTTGCTCAAAAGGCCTTTCCATTTCCTTATGTAGACTTGAAGTCCCCTTTTCACTTCCCACAGCTAAAAAATCATATTTTTCCACATATATATTCCCTATTAGTTAGACATCATGTGTATACACAGGTTGCACCACTACAGCCCGTGTACATCGATTTTGGTGCTCAAAATAAAAAATTGTGTCGGGTTTCCATGTCATGTCACGATATCCATGATCCTTGACCTTCCATATACTAGAAACGTTCCAAATCGGCCCTTCAGTTCCATTTGAAGGATATAAAATGGGTCATATCCAAACCGTGGAAGAGGAGAGAATTCAACTTTTGAGAGTGAAGATACTCTAGAGAAATTTTCACTTCACATTGAGTCTACATCCCTTTGTCATTTAAAGTTTGAACACATTGTTCAGCCCCTAAGCTCCTCCCTCTTTGATGGAGAACCTCATTGTCTCTCTTATATGAGCTTGCCTTTGGTGGAGGATTGAAGTGGTGGAGGCCCAACTGGAAGAGACTTAGTTTCTCGATTCTGACACGTGTCGACACGAACGTTTGTCACTTATACACTTTTGTTGATCATATTTTAATAAAAATACTCTTTTCTCGTCCAATTGATACCTTGCAAATATTTGAATTATTATTCCATGGGCATATTTGTTATGAATTTTAATGGATTATCCTATTGTATGTGCTAAATTTATATGTTATCACCATATGCTTGTGTATGTTGGTTGTTGAGGACAAGTTGCAGGTATAAATATTTGAGTTGCGTGCTCAACGATGGTCTTCATCGAATGTCCGGATGAGGTAGGCTCTTTATATTGTTTTGTTATCATTTACATTTATATAGCATACTTGGAATTATAGTCGATTTCTGCAATCATTCTGTCTGTTGTGGTTTACCCCATGCCATAGAGTGATTTTCCTCGTAACATAGGTCAAGAAACATAGAGCTTTAAATAATTTGTGAGATTAAACTTATATCATTGTAGATGAACTAAGAGCAGGGAGAAAGAGACAATTGAAGAAGAACAATGCATCCAAAATCAAATCTTTAGTTGAGGAGGTAAGATTTTCTTATGCATATCCAATTTCATAGACTATTCAAAAATATTGATTAAAGAATAGAGCATTTTAACTGTAATTTTAGAGTAATTCAACGTTTTGATTTATCTTTTCTTTCAAAGAGTTTGGATAGATTGTTTTTCATCTAGAAAATGGTTTATTACCTGCAAAATATTGAATGCAACTATTTTCTCCATCTCTACAAATTAATATATTGGGTGTACTTTCTTATTTTAAAATTTTACAATGGTGAATCACTCCAATGTTTTGAGAATCATGACTAGCAATGAGCCATTATGAAGGGGAAATCCACAAGGTGGACTAAAATGAAATGTCAAAAAACCTTTTTTCAAACACTTGTTCAATTGAAAAGGACAACAGTCATGCATACATTGTTCTTCATGTGTGCTTATCGTCTCTTTATTGTTAGATGTTCTAGAGTCGTGTTTGGTTGTTGAGATTCACAAGATATAGTGCAAAGAATCACTTTGATAAAAGATGAATAGGAATCACTTAAGTTAAATTACAAATTAGAGTGGGTCTATAAATATCCAACTCAATAGGTAGGGAACTTTCCCCAATAGGGTTTGAGTCTACCTGTACAAGGTTGGGCTTAGCCAAACCTAGAAATATAGTAATGATTACAATACAAGTTCGTCCAAGGCTGAAAGTTAAACCTACACCATTTTCAACATTGGTAGAGTCAAATATTGAATATTTCTTTAAAATACAAGTAGTATGCATAACAATGTTACATGAGACTTGTGCTCGCACCTTATTGACATGTCTTGGATAGGGACAATGTATTGGAGACATGGGGTACATCTTGGGTACATATAGGCCATACTCGATTTGGCAGGGTATGCTAGGGATGTAGGGGGTAAGTCCTTGTTCCTATTCCTCTTGTCTTGGACACATGGACGTACCTCATGGAATGCGGAATATCTACACATCCCCAAAGTGTTGGTATGTGCAATGACAAAAACAAAAAAGCCTAATCACTCCTACCCTTTCCTAGTTGGTCCACCTACCCTCTTCTTTATATTGAAACCTATGCAAACCATAAATAAAATCATTTTCACCATTTGCTATTCATTGTTAGTTGGTGCAAGGCATGACAAGAAGAAGCATCTACAACCACATGAACAACAAATTGAAGAGCATAAATAAATCATACATCAAAGTGGATTAATACCAAGTCCAAGTCCATGACACCAAGATTATTCTTATCCTCTTATCCTTTGTTTTGTTTGTTATTTATTTATTTTTTAAATACCAATAGGTCATCGATCTTTCGACGTCCCTCCTGTCACTGATATAACGTAAACATCAAAGATATAGACCCCATGTCGGTAGTCCAACGTTCCTCTTCCGACGTACCATGCAACATCCCTCTCATTGATGATATAGAGTAAACGCCGTAGATATATTCCCCTCGTTGGTCTTGCGACGTCCACTATAGGTCTCATGATGTTGCATGTCTGACTCAATGGACGTCTATTTTGCGATGACATGTGGCATCACAGGTGATACGTTATGGCGTCGTGGTTGCGACGTCCATAGTGGGATTGGATTGTGAAAGTAGAGATGACATGTGTCCACTAGAAACATCTCACAAGCGACGATATCTATGTCATCGGTATAACGACGTCATGTGAAACAACGTTTGAGGGGGTCTGATGTTTTTCTTTCTCCTGAAAATATAAAGTGGCAATTGCTACAAACACGCCATTGAAAAATGACCCAAATGTACTAGTGAATGGAACGAGGACTGCCAGAAGGGGCTAGACACACTAAAACAGAGACTAGTCATTGCACCCATTTTAGTCTTCCCATATTGGGACAAAAAGTTCCATGTCCATGTCGATGCATCATCCATTGCACTGGGCATAATGCTCTCACAACCAGGAGAAGGTGCAATTGATCATCTGATTGCGTTCGCAAGTAGGAAACTATCTATATCTGAAAAAAATTATACCACTGCAGAACGAGAAGGCCTAGCCATGGTCTATGTGCTCCAAAAGTTCAGACATTACCTACTTGGGTCTCACTTCAATATGTACACTGACCATTCTGCATTAATATACTTAGTTAATAAGCATGTCTTAGGAGGAAGAATATGCAGATGGTTGTTACTATTTCATGAACTTAGTTAATAAGCATGTCTTAGGAGGAAGAATCTGCAGATGGTTTTTACTATTTCAGGAACTTAGTTAATAAGCATGTCTTAGGAGGAAGAATATGCAGATGGTTGTTACTATTTCAAGAATATGATTTTGAGTTCATCGTAAAACCCTAGAAACTGAATGTAGGACTAGATCATCTCTCACGGATCTTGATAGGAGAGGATGCAGGTAAATTAGATGATAATTTTTCGAATGCATAGTTATTCGCAGCCAGGATGGTGGATGTTTATTTCATGGATATTTTGGAATTTCTACATACAGGTGTGTCTCCCTTCGACATGGCGATGGTGCAGAAGAAACAATTGGTAGTCAAGGCAACAGACTATCAAATAATTGCATTGAACTTGTATAAGTTAGGAGCAGATGGAATCTTGAGGCGTTATGTACTGGAACACGAAATAAAAACTATATTGGAGGAAGGACACGACGAGATTATTGGATAACATTACACAGGCAAAGCAACGACGCAAAATATTTCATGCACAAGGCTTTGGTGGCCTACACTATTCAAGGACGCGAAGGAGTATTGTTAGTTTTGCGGAATATGACAAAGAGTGGGTAAACCATCTCGACGCGATGAAATTCCATTACATCCACAAGTTACATTGCAAGAATTTGATAAGTGGGCTATTTATTTTGTGGGTCCCATCAACCCACAAGCAAGGATATCAGGAGAAAGATACATCATTACTGCGATCGATTATTTAACTAGGTGGGCAGAAGAAACACCAGTTATTGATTGCACTACAGAGACTGTTGCACAGTTTCTATTTGAGAATGTAGTCACCAGGTTTGGATGTTTGTGCATATTACTTAGCGATCAAGGTACACACTTTATTAACCAAACCATTGTCGCATTAAATAAGGAATTTCAGATTCATCATAAAAAAAGTACACCATATCACCCTCGAGCTAATGGCACAGTAGAAGCTTTCAATAAAAAAATTTAGAATGCTTTGAAATTTTTTTGCAATGTTGGAAGAGACGATTGGGACTTACACATCCCTGCGATACTATGGGCATACAAAAATACAAGTAAGAATTTGAAATGGAAGACACCGTTTTGGTTGGTCTATGGACAAGAAGCAGTAAAGCCAATGGAGTTCATTGTACCTAGTCTTCACATATCCGCCATCACTGAACTCTCAGACACAGGTGCAATAGAGGAGAGATTGGCACAGTTAGTCCAACTTGAGGAGGAGAGGTTTCTGGCCAGATTCCATCAAAAAGTGTAGAAATCCAGAGAGAAGGCCTAACATGATCGACGTATCAAAACCAAGAAATTCAAAGTCAGTGACTTGGTACTAATCTACGACAATAAGTATCTACAACACCCAGGTAAGTTTCGCATGCACTGGTTAGGGTCGTTTGTGATCCAACAGATAACAAAGACAGGTGTTGCGTGGTTGGGAACCTTGGATGGAAAGATCTTGGATGAAATGGTGAATGGAAGTTGGTTGAATCTCTATAGAGATAGTCAACCATCTGTGCAGTGACCTGTGCAGCGCAGAAACCCCTGTATTATAGTAGGTGTACCATAGTAGCAAGAAACACAAGAAAAAACAAATAAAAATTAGAAAAAGGAAAAAACATAAAAATTTAGTGATAGGAATACAAGTATGTGAAATCCCAAGGTCGCAGAACTTGCGCATCTGAGCGGATCATTTCAAGAAGATAACACTGCGAAAAGTTCAACGAGAAGATATCGACAGGATTGCCTGCACCGAGCAACACATTACTGCGCAGGATGGCACAAAAAGACCGTTAACTACAGTCGGGCACAAAAAAGACAGTTGAACGGTTGGCGTGATTGGTCATTAAAGAACTGTAGAAGCATTAAATCTGAAAAGTCGTCGGAAATCCTGAATTGATCAACAGTACATAAGGAGGATCATATGACGAATTTGGAACTTAAAGAGAATTTAGTTAACCAATTACCTACTTTAACGCTAGATTGGACAAGAGAGTTAAGGCAAAATAAGACAGGTCTACTTGGCACGAACACACCAAATACTAAGTGGGAAGGAAATTCTAAGTTAGGTTTTGCATGCAAGCCCGATAAAACATAGCATAATTTCCCCAAGTCAAGTTACAACGAACCACACAGATATAGAGAGTTCATCTACAAGTTCAACATATATTAGAAATGGCGTCACCGTGAGTAGGAGAACCCTCCAGTGTAGCAAGAAAACAATCCAAGCAACCGATAGATGTTGAGGTAGAAGAAGTGACCAACCTTCGACCCTGTCACCCCCCCGAAATTTTTTAAAGAGACTATTTTCCTCCAAGGACGTATGTGCGCCCTCAATTACAGTACCGACGAATGTTAAATATCCATTACCCACAACACCAGCCCCGAAGTGTGTTAGGAAAGACGAGTACATGCTTGGCACGGTGGCCAACTTAAAATTTATGGATCATGACATCACGGACACGCAGAAGTTACCTGAGTTGTCCAGGGATTAATATTTATTCACAAAGACAGAACTCACTACAGAAAAACTCAGGTGGAAGCATAAGAATGGGCGTCAGTTCTGGAGAAAGTCGAGATCCTTAAGTTGTTCTAAATTCCACATTTCGGATGGAGTAACAAAATCAATGTCTGTGTCAAGGTATTGCTCAACTATGTCCATGGCAGGACACTTTCACTAGATCCCCCAATTTCAATTGATACAACACTAATTACGCACATTACATGGCTGAGTAAGGTTGGTGAAGACCCGACCTTACTGTTTCTCAAAATGGGAGAGCGAACCCTCTATGAGACCATCAAAGAAAAGTACGATACATTCAGAGGAAAACATGGTCTGGATGTAAAGAGCATCAGTGACCCAAAGGTCAGGTTCACGATGCAAGTTTTTTCTTGGAAATTATTTCATAAATGTCGAAAGGACGAGGTACCAACGACAATTATCTCCGCGATAGGGAGATGCAAGGAAGGCATGCAAATGAACTGGGCAACCTTCCTCGTGAATCAATTCTTGCAAGACTACACAGAAGCTGAGGAAAAAGGTGTGGAATTTCATTATGCGTGGCTACTTATTCTTATTTTGTTGGTCAGATGGCAGGAGCCTGCATACTAACAACACATGTGTGTTTCATGTCACAGTCCATTGGCTACTAGAGATGCCAACTTATGGCACTCCACCATAAAAAGACGACAAATTCATACCAACATTGTTTTTTACTCATATTTTTAGTTCATCACAAAAGTAGTAGAGACTACAATATGGATTCCCTAGGAAGCCATTATTGCATACCAAGACATTGCGTGGTTTATAGTCGACATGCACCACCTCTATTGGTTGGTAATTCCTGTCCTATGCAAAAATAATTACCAACCAATTACCCACTGACAGTGGAAGAGGTGCACACCATAATTAATGATTGGGAGGACGAATGGAAGAACCCAGTCGACAAGCTAGGTTCCTCCTAGGAGGACGAGGACCAAGGAAAAAGTGCTCAGGGCCAAACAAATGGTGCAAACAAGTACCAGGGAAAAACAAAAGTCCATGAATTTGGCCTCAAAAGGAAAGGCCAGGATCTAGAACAAATTGGAAGGACGCCTGAAAATATAGGGGGAGCACAAAAGAAAGACAAAACACAACACCAAACCCCATTTTATATCTTGACTCATGATGATATGGATCACATTGGGTTATTGATTTGCAATCCCATTGAAGAACTTTGGGGGGAAGTTGCGACAAAGCACGAGGACCAACAAAAGAAGGTCCATGATCAATTGGGAGTCCTGCAACAAATTTTAGAAACAACATGCATTGTGAAAAACCCCAAGACAGGGGACGATTCATCCACAACACAAAATATAGCAAAGGCTGGTGCGTAGGAGGCTCTAATCCAATCCTCAGGGGAGCATCACACTATACGGCTTGAGGCAGCCTCACTGGAATTACCAGCGGGGGCATTGTAGGAACATATTGTGGCCTTAGGAAAAATTAATATCATCATCTCCAGCTTACCCATCCACAAGGTAGAGGAACTCCAAGCATAGTTGGTTCATGAGATAAGGCATTGAGGTGACACTACACACTGAGACTTAGTCAAATTGAGGGATGAAAGCGCCCACATATAGATGCAGTATGATACGGCTCTGCGACAAAAGAAGGAGCTTGAAGAAAAAATGGAAGATAGTCTGAAAACCCAAGAGAGCGCAGAAGAAAGGGAAACTAAAGACCAAAAGGAGAAGGATGATGTTGACTCTATGGTACTAAAGAACCAGGCCATTGCCCAAGATTTATACAAGCAAGTACCCAAAATCCCCCTAGACGTTGAGGACACCGTGGAGGAACAATTGTTAAATATTGGGGATGCTATGAAGAGATTCTGGGAGAAGGTACAGGATATCCAACAACATACCTCACCAGGAATGCCACCTAAGGTGCACGAGGGTAGACTTTGGACGACAACAATAGTAGTTGCCAGGATTAAGAAGTTTGAAGATGACTGTGCATGCCTTTGCGAGAAAAGTGCCAAAGTCTGGGAAGAACTCATGGGGGACCCAAAGATGCAGGTCGTAGAGGCCAAACTGTGAGCAACACAAGATCATGCCAATGAGGTGATAGAAAATGCGACAGCATTGCCATCAGTCGAGCAAATGTTGACCATTTTGGCAGAACGACAAGAATATGTTGAAGTAGAGCGACTGAGGAACCAATAAAAGGTCCTTCAACAAAGACTTGGACCTAGGTAGGAGGAAGCGGTCAAGATTATTGGGTATTTGTCCACTTTCCAAAAGAAGGTCATGCGGGTGGTGGCTGATACAGAAAATAAACTGCACGATTTGACCAACCAGTCCACCGAGGAGATCACTGCCAAAGAGGCCACCATTGTCACAGAGGTGGAAACAACTAAGTCTATGGCGCAATAGTTCATTGCAGCGTGGAAGAAGAAGAAACATGCCTGAGTGGCTCGGGACGGGCCACAAGTGAGTGTTGGGGGCCTGTTGGACAAGAAAATTTTGAATATAAAAGTCGAAGTATAAAGAAAGAGTGCAAAAGGAAGGAATCACACAGAAGGACAGAATCATGTAGAAGGAACAATTCACGTAGAATATGGAAAGGGAGCAAACAGACGTGAAGGATGTAGACAACGCAAAGACAAATGGATAAAGCAAGCAAGCGAGAAAAGGAAGCGCAAACGACAATAGTGTGACTTTCCAAAAATAGAAGGACAACATAAAAGTTGTATAAAGAACAAGAAGTAGAAGAAGGAAAATAGCCAGTTCACTGAAGATGGCTATGCCATGCATTGTAATGGGTTATTTTTGGATAGAAAAGAATAGAACTTGAAACCCTAGATTTTGGGGTATAAATATGTAACGGGATTGGGAGAGAGAGAGAGGTATGTGTATGTGAGTATGATATTGTGTGCATGAGAGAGGATTGAGGTTATGGAAAGATCGTGAATGTAATAATAAGTTATTAAGAAAGAAGATGAATAAAGGAGTTTAGAGAGGATATTATGTCTTGTGTTTTTACTTGTCTCTATGCATTTATGAATGAGGATATACTCCGCAGAATGGATTTAGTTTACGGATTGGTTATGCTGTAATGTTCATGTATGGTTGTGATAGTTTAGGAAATAATCAAGAACATACATAAGTTAAGATCAAGAAGAATGATTCACATATCAACCTCCCTTTCCCTTACTATTGCAGAAACCTGGTTCTTGCAGCCCCAATAGATACCTCAGGTGAGACTTCATCTGCGCAAGTAGGTGATGTCGAAAGGGCCGATGGCTTGAGGGTTTTGTTGGAAACAGTCAAACCAAACGTTGGGTCTTATAACACCTATGTAAACAAGAATCAACCAACAACTGTCTTGTTTACTTTGTTTGTTAAGATCATTAGACACTTCCCTAGTAATTCCCCTTTTGTATATGATGGTTTGTTTTGCAGGGCCTTCTATTTCTTCTTTTGTTTTACCCATAGTAGTTGTTTCCCCTGATTCACTTGGTTGAACATAGTCCTCTTTCTCTTCTTCTTCCAGTTTGCTTGAAGTATCATCTCTAATATTCTCTTCTAAAAATCCTTGTTAACAAGATATTGCTCCCACGTGGCATCATTCTTTTGTAGTTCATATATCATAATCATCTTTATTAGGACATGGTGATAGAGACTTCTATCTTCATTACTGTCTTGGTTTTGAATGTCTTTAGCTATCTTTTTCAAACTATTGAGTAGATAGTAGGGCATATTAATAGGTTTTTCATTCTTCAAATGCAAGAGGAGACGTATATGATATAAGAACATAAGACTATATCTAAGTTATATATTTTTGGATGAGAAAAACCAAATCCTTCCAAGGATATTTCAACCAACTTCTTGGAATTGCAGATGCCCAATTGAGTCTCTATCTTGACCTGCTAAGGAAACGAGTCCAAGATTTTTCTTCAATTGGTTTTTTTTTAACCACTTTTCTCCTTGTTGGGGCAAGCTAATAACCTGTGATAATGAATTTTCAAAGATATGAATTGTTAGGTTTCCTACCTGAGCACATTCTTGATCAAAATACTGAGCAAAAGCTCTTGTAACCTCAACATTGTGACCTTGAAACTTAGAAAAGAATTCAAGCCAGCCTACTCTCTGGAGAATTTCTTGGCATTCAAGATGTACATTAGTTATCTCAATTCTATAAGGCTCAAAACGAACTACCATTTCCGTTGTTTCGATTTTGCACACTTCAAACTTGTGTAAACCATATAAACAAGTATTCTTGTGTGTTTCCGGTTAGAACAATTTTAAAATGTATTCAAAATATTGGCTTTAGACAATACATTGTCTATGCACATCGATTTCTATAAGTACCTTGAGAAACAAATTGTTCAAACAACCTGAATTTCACACACAATTATTTTACACTGGTTATATGAGGTGAAGACTAAAAAGAAACCATGCTTACATAAGACCCAAATATATGATAATTTGCTTCATGAATAAGCAACATAGTAGATATCAAATAGCGAATCTGTTGGAACTTACTTGTTATAAAACCCTTTACTTGTTCTCCATGTGTGCAAAAAATCTTCTCGTAGAGGAATGGCTTCGAATTTGGAAGAAAAATACCAGACTATAAAAAATGAGATGGTGGCAGAGTTTAATGTTTAGAATGAACAAAGTATTATTTGTTTAAGTCGTTTTGAGCACAAATAGGGAGGATGTCGTTCAAGTTGTTTGTCAGGTCAAAGTGTATTATGAGATATAGTTGGCTAGTACAATAGGAAGAACATGTGAATCGAAGTTATGACCTGTATATGATTGAGGAGTCTAAATCGGGTATGAGTATATGGAAGAGATGGTTTATGTATGATTACTAGAAATGGATTTTGAATAGATTTTTAAAGGTATTTGAAAAGGTGTGAGTAAAAAGTAATATAAAGGTATCATGGTTTTTAATTTTAATTTTTTTTCTTAACAAAATTAAAATATTGAAAATTGCTCTTACGAACTTGAATACCATTCAATAGGAACTTGGTGAATTCATATCGTCACTTGCTTGCTTGTAGTTTCAACTGCTTTGTTTTTATCTTCAATTGCATAATTTGATGTAATCCTTGTTTGTTCATTTGTTTCCTTTTGATAGGTACAACTAAACTCATTCCCTCTGGAATAAATGATCAAGTAGTTTGTCTTTTATTTATGATTTAGATCAGAAATATTTTCAAACCAATCTCATGAAGACTTCATATGGAGGATTGAGCTCTGTTAGATAGAAAATATAATAATTTGTACAAATTTCATATACAGTAACCACCGAGTCTCTGAAAAATAAATGTTGAGACATGGTCATCTTGTAATTTCCCTCCATAGATCAATGTTATGATCTTAGTAGG
>ML783396.1:1303508-1359705 GCA_009831015.1 Picea engelmannii | reverse complement strand
AATGGATCTGGCGAAAGAACAATGAAAAGGTAAGGGTTTTGATGTGTTTTTAAAAGTAGGATTTATACTAGTAAAAGTTCACAATCCTCATGAATATGTAGATATTGATACATATGCCAAGTTCCATGTGGTGTTTTGGTTTATTTGTAGATCATATTTTAAATATAATTTTGGTTTACTTGTAGTTTTTTTATAAAGAAGAATAACTATTTTAGAGAACCCCCATATACAAAGTCTTTATCCATATCCTCATTGTGGAAAATAAATTAGAAAATATCCCTCATTTCATTCATTTCCATAATATTAACCTTATTGCTATCCCTAGTCCAAATACTAGTTCCTATTAAACAATGCAGGAAGCTAATCCCAATAATCTAGACCCCTCTCATCCCACATGTTAGTGCAAGTATTATAAGGATCCAAAGGACACTACTACAAAATGCTTATTCTTATAATAATAATTCACATCCAAATCCTTGTACATAGATGAGAAATGCCTTGATGATCCTAGGGTACACCAATATTTGGACACTTCTCCCCAACAAAAAATAGTCCCTATTACAAACTCTATTGAAAAAAATCCCTCATTACTCATAATGACCTAGTTCTCTCCTTGTCTTCTTCCTCTCCTAGTGTTCCATGCTCTCCTATATACTCTTCCTCTTTTCCTAGTCCTTCATTTCTTTGGTCATTTTTCAAAGATTTCCCCCTTAATGGCCACATTCCATGGCTTGCAACTATGGAGCCCCTCCCAATGATGACATCATATCTTCCTTTGATTTGGCTATCGACAATTTGGACCCTAAATCTTCATATAAAATTTGAAGACAATCCAATGTATTAAGAAGGACACCTCCTCTTATATTGAGACAAGGAAATGATCATTACAAAAGTGCACATTGACTCATTGGCCCCCCTTTCTATCAAGTTAAGGGATTGATTTAATAACGTCACATGTCATTCTACTATGCAGAAAATAACAAAGTTTTTATGTTAACATCACATAAAGTGAAGGTGCCTAGGGGTTTCCAAGTCTAATTGACCAAAAGAGTCAAATTTATTTATATCTAGCATGGTTAATTGACAAGCAAACTACAACCTTGAAAAAAAACGTTTCATCAACCTTAATTAAAAGAAGGCTTTGGTAAATATATCCCATGAATTACAATTCTTTCAAGTCAAAGCTTCAGTTACTTGGTTTTCAATTGCAATGAATTGAAAGGTTATACTTGCCTTTTCTAATGTGCATTGAAGAGACACTTCATTCCTAAATAATATTCTAACCCCATGAATTACCTTGGTTCAATTAAATTACTCTGTTGCAACTCGCTATAACTCTGTTACAACTAACTATAACTATGTCGTAACTATGTTGCAACACTATGTTGTAACTGTACTTTCTCCTTCGAATTTTGTTTTGTTACTCCACTTGTTGTTACTCACTATTACTCTGTTGCAAATCGCTATAACTCTGTTGCAACACTTTCTGTAAATCTATTGCAACTCACTATAACTATGTTGTAACTGTACTTTCTCATTCGAATTTTGTGTTGTTACTCCACTTGTTGTTAATCATTATTACTCTGTTGCAACTCGCTATAACTTTGCTGCAAAACTTTTTGTAACTCTATTGCAACTCACTATAACTATGTTGTAACTCTGATGCAACACTATGCTGTAACTGTACTTTCTCCTTTGAATTTTGTATTGTTACTCCACTTGTTGTTACTCACTATTACTCTGCTGCAACTCGCTATAACTCTACTACAACACTTTCTGTAACTCTGTTGTAACTCACTATAACTATGTTGTAACTCTGCTGCAACACTATGCTGTAACTGTACTTTCTCCTTCGAATTTTGTGTTGTTACTCCAAGGAGGCTACAATAAAMAAGTTTGAGAAATGGTCTTAAGATATCATCCATAAATCTTATAAGTGTTGTCATAGTATTGTGTAATATAAATTGCATAATGACTCACTCATGCAATCCATGTGTTTTTTTGAAAGTAATATTCCAAATTATTCTTTGTGTATATTGTCATATTGGTATCCTTACTTCTAATCCAACTTCTTGATAACACATGCTTACAATATTTGGTTGATTAGTGCCTTGATTATTTGTAGGGGATATATATATTACAATATTACAATGTAATAGTAATGCCATATTACAATGTAATATGGCATTACCATATTACATTGTAATATGGAATACAATATGGTATACCATATTTGATGTAATTTTTCTTTTAAAAACCAAAATTTATCGTGGCAATATCGACGCAAGTTCGTCGGAATTTGCCACGAATATTTGTCACATATACAACATGTGCATCGTAAGTTATTGTCTTGTCATAACTTTTTGTCCCAATTGCGGTGAAGTTTCAACTTAATTACCACATTTCTTCGTTGTTATTTTGACGATAGTTCGTCATAATTGCAACGATGCATAGGGTTAACCGATATTGAAGGTGGTGACACGTGGAGAGATATTTTGGTCGATGTTTCCACACACACTTGGATCATGGATATAGCGACGAAATTATTCCAAAGAAAACAAATCTCGGATTTCGTGGAAATTGCAACGGATAAATGTGGCAATATCAACGAAAAACCGTCGCAAATTTGCTCATATGTACTAGTGAAGGGTGCGAATCGCATCATTATGTTTCCCTTGTGTGACGTTCCCTTCAGGATGCACTACATGCTCCAAGGGTGCCACTCGCCTCTTGACTGACTTGGTATACATCAAAAACCCCTAGAGTTAGTACTCCTCCAACTGAACTTATGGGAGACTAAGGGCCTCTAAGGAATAAGGCCCTTTCCTTATTGTGCGCCCCTTACAATCATCGTGATTGACTGTCGCAATCTACCCTCACAACATCATGGCTTTCTCGAACTAGGTATTCGTTAACCTACAGTTTGAGCCATGGTAGGAGTGCTAGTAGGATGTGATAGGGATTTTATCCACACCTCTCCCTCAACGTATTTGGCTATCGTGCGTGACCCCTCTACTCCACATGTGAGTTAGGTTGGAAAGATATTGTCAGCATGCATCATCAATGAATCATGTGAGAAATATATCCATAATCATATCATCTAATCAGATGAAAAAATGTCATATATACAACAATCAAGTCCCAATAGTCCACTCCTTGACTCGATACGAAGTCCAAGGGTTTCATCGATGCCTCTACATCCTCGAGTTCCAAAATCCTGCACAATCAGGAAAACAGAGTCAATAACACATGTCTGTGTCAATGAAGCAACATAACATGTCATCTATCCATAACGCCTCATAATCATAATCAAACACCTAATAGTATAATAATCTGGATCACTTGCAAGCAAGTGTCCTCAAAGAATAAGTTCGCTAGTGCGCGTAAGAGCGAGATGTTACATACACCCCCTCTTGGTATAAAATTCATCCTGAAATTTCACAGTATATAAATGCCAAAATAATGTGTATCACAATATCATAAGTCTATCTTATTAAATAAAAATGGAAACTGTTGGTGCATATCATATGCATCCTCCTAGGTTGTCGAGTGCGAACTATAGTTGTCCCACTGGACCTTGACCTGATCTACTGTTCGACGCCATAGTTGTCAAATGCGATGATCCAAGATGTAGATAGGCTCAGATGTGATTTCCCTCTCATACGGTACCTGCAAGGAACTCATGTCAATAACATGTCTAGGATCACTAATATAATGTCTCAAAACAGATACGTGAAAAACATCATGCATATGCCTCAAAGAATCAGGCAAGGCTAGTCAATAGGCCAGAGGCCCCTTCCTCTCCATAATATAGAAAGGTCCCACAAACCTAGGAGAGAGTTTATCTCCCTTTCCAAATTTGATCAAACTCTTATGTGGTTTTACCCGCAAGAAGACTCGATCACCAATTTTGTAACTACGGTTGACATAGTGCGCATTGGCATAACTCTTCTATCGATCCTGTGCTTCTTTAATCCTTTGTCTTATTGTTTGAATTTTCTCTTCCATTTATTAGATCTCTTCTGGTCCCACCATGACCCTATCCTCAGGCTGATCCCAACTCAAAGGCATTGGACATGGTTGCCCATAAAGGAACTCGAAAGGTGTCATCTTAATGGTGCTTTGGTAACTATTGTTATATGTGAATTCTACCAGTGGCAAGAATTATTCCCAACGCTTTTGTTGGTACATCACATACATGCACAACATGTCCTCCAAGTTCTGGTTCATTCATTTGGTATGTCCGTCATTCTTCAGGTGATATGAAATACTAAATTTAAGTTGGGTTCCCAAGGCCTCTTAGAAACTAGTCCAAAATCGTCTAGTAAACACTGATCCTCGATCGTATATAATCCTCTTAGGCATGCCATACAGCCTCAAAATATCACTGATGAAAAATCTAGCTATGTTAGGTTCCTGATACGTCATACACACTGGAATAAAATGGGCACTCTTCATCAGAGTGTCGACTACCAAAACAATCGAGTTGTGTTTCCTTGTCGTCAATGGCAATCCATCGAAATGACCTCCCATTTTGATTCTAGAATAGCGTGTGGTTGTAGTAGTCCCATCGGATGTCTATGTTCAACCTTTACCTACTGACATTATACACATTTGGCCACATAGTTGACTATGTCTACCTTCATTCCTTTCCAGAGGAATAGGGGTTTCAGATCTGCCCTCATCTTCATGACTCCCGAGTGAGCCATATATACTACTCTATGAGCCTCATTTAGGATCAAGCTCCTCATCTCGTCATTTATTGGTACGTAAATAAGATTTTTAAACCTCAATAATCCTTCGTCGTCAAACGTAAATCCTTGAAATATTGGTACCATCATTGTGTTTTGTTCGATAAACTCTTCGACCTCTTTGTACCAGTCATCTTCGCGCTGAAATGTTAGAATATTTTCACATAGATTTTTCTAAAGAGGAAACAATGAAAAGATGTGTGGTCTCTGACTCAATGCATCTGCCACTCATTTCACTGTTCCTTTTATTTAAGAAATCTCGAAATCGTACTCACTAAGCAGTTCCGACCAATGTCGTTGTCACGCATTCAGGTCGCTTAAAAATGTGTTGTTATCCAGAGTGGTCCGTCTTGAGTTCAAATTTTCATCCAACAAGTTAGTGTCTCCAAACCTTCAAGGCATAAACAATGGCTAACAACTCCAAATTGTGCGTCACATAGTTCTCCTCATTCCTTCTCAGTTTTCTCAAGATGTAAGCGATCACTCGACCGTCTTGCATCAAGACTTAGCCTAAGACTTCCTTGGATGCATCAATGCATACCAAGAAGTTTGCATCCATGCTAGGGACCTTTAGTATCGGTGTCATTTTCAACAACTCCTTGAGCCTCCAAAATGCTTCAGTGCATTCCTCGATCCAAACAAACTTCTTATTCTTCTTCTGCAATTCTATGATCAGATTTTCTATCTTCAAAAATATCTCTACAAACCGTCGGTAGTATCTTCCCAAACCCATGAAGCTACGCACTTCTGGGACATTTGTCAGCACAAGCCATTCCATAATGGCCTCGACATTTGTCGGATCCACGATGATACCTTTGATGGAGATGACATTCGATAAGTAGTGAATCCTCTATTGATAAAATGAGCATTTGGACAACTTCCCATACAATTTGTTCTCTCGCAGACACTGTAGTACCAAGTGCAAGTGCTTATCATGCTTCTCAGTTGTCCAAGAGTAAATCAAAATATCGTCAATGAATACTTGGACAAACTTGTCCAAGTACTCACCGAACACCCCATTCATCAAACTCATAAATACCCCTGGGGTGTTTGTCATTCCAAAAGGTAAAACAGTAAACTCGTAATCTCCAAACATCGCCCTAAAGGCGGTCTTAGGGACGTCATCCTACTTGATCCATAATTGGTGATACCCTGATCCTAAATTGATCTTTGAGAACACCGTTGTACCCTTCATATGATTGAACAGATCATCAATCCTCGACAATGGATATTGATTCTTGATCATTGCCTTGTTCAATCGACGGTAGTCAATGTAGAGTCTCCACAACCCATCCTTCTTTTGTATGAAAATAATAGGCGCACCCCATGCTAACACACTCGAACGTATAATTCCCAGGTCCAGCAACTCCTTCAGTTTCATTATCAACTCTTGTAACTCCAGGGCCGAAATGCGATAAGGCGTTCTTTCTATCGATTCAATCCCTGGTTTCAAGTCTATGGTAAACTCCAATTCCCTCTCCGGCGACATCCCAGGTAACTCCTCTGGAAAGACATCTAGAAACTCTCTTACCACGGTAAGGTGTTCTAGACGTTCCGCTACTCCCTTCTTGTTTAACACAAGGATCACATAAATATTACATCCCTTGTGCAGGCTCTTTTGTAGCTGCAAGGAAGAGATGAACCTCAGGGAAAGTCCTTGGTTCCGACCTACACTCACGTGCCTCTGTCCCTGGTCATCAACCAAGATTAATAGTTTCATATTACAGTTGAGTATCGCCTCATATGATTCAGATGAATCCATACCAATCACGAGGTCATAAGATCCTAAGATCGTGACGTATAGGTTGGCCCTAGTGACAAAATATCCTAGGTTAAGGATATATTCTGTAACCTTCCCTCGGGCACCGTACGACCACCATGTCATAATCGAGCACCGTACGACCACCCTGTCGTAATCCATTGAACTCATTGAGATGATGCTTAATGAATTCCTTTGAAAGGTACCTCTCTCGGAATCGTTCCTCGAACAATTCCCATGACATGTCTTCGACGACCATGTTCAATCATGGCAGGAGCATCTTCCACCATAGAAGAGTGCTCCCCTTGAGTTAAAATACTACTATGCAGACCTTCATGTTGGAGGTATAGTCATGAAGTGAAAAGTGCATCGCCATATCCTCCAACCATGCCTCAGTGGTTGCGCCATCTGGGGCACCAAAGAACTCAAGAAATTTAACCTTCTCGAGTTTCCGTTGAATGCTACTAGTACCCACAAGAGCATGCAATGGACCCTCAGTGGGTGTCGACGCTCTGGCCTCATCTCTTTCCAAATGATATTAAGTGCCTCAGACATCTACTAAAAATACCTCATCAGCCCAACACCCATCGTTATATTCTCCTGCCTGACAACCTGTTCGTTTCCCTGGGGGTTAGACCCCTTGGGTGTGGATGCTACTAGAGGCGTTGCTCCTCCTCCCCTAGAACCCTATCATCTGCCTTTGCAACATCCTCTAACCATGATTACCTGCATGAATACAAGACAACTTAATTAGCAACATTATAATCAAATATCATATCAATGAAATCTGTAGTGATCCCAAGTCCCAGGTTGAACCTTGCTCTGATACCATATGTAACAAACCCATCATTAGGACTACAAGCGAAGCAGAAAGTTCACATTTTTTTATTTTTATTTTTTGGCAGGAAGGCTAAGATGACAATAGTTGAACAGACGACCGCAAGCATGCATTCCGAACAAATGGAACTATGACTCCCCACACTGGAACAAGAGCAGTTGGGCCAAACATGCGTAGAATAACAAGGAAGAACGACTACCCGCCCGACGCAAAGAAACCACGCCTGCAATATAAGGGACAACATCTCCCTCCTGACATTATGACCTTGACAAACAAAGACTAGAACCTCAAGGCACCTGAACCAAATGCATGAAGGCATTCCACCTATGCGCCAAAAAAAAACTTACAACTCTCGACAACACTCACACAGAAGGCACCGACTCCGACCAAGTTCTTGTTCGCCACTATCCAATAGGGCGTGCTATGATCCCCTCATCAGGAATATTGTCATCCTCAAGTGATAGAAATCTCAATAACCTTGTCACAAGACATCCTATCTGGACCGAGGGCTCTAGATAAATCTAACGTGCTAGGATCTGGATATCGATAAGAATACCATGCCTATACCCCAAGAACAGGTCGACGAGACACAAGAGGACGACAACAAGGGAAGACACAAGCCAATACATGACTTTTTCAACTACCCAACCCTTTTATCAAGTCTAAATTGGTCAATACTTATGATCTAATTTAGCATTAAATACAGATCTAATTTAACCATTCTAAATTAAAAATAGTCAGTGATTTACAAACCTAACTTAACATGATATGCAAATCTAATGTAGAGAGTCTAATTTACCAAATTAGAAAATAACTATATATCGAAATAACTTAATCACATATCTAATTTAGCAAGTCTAAATGACTACTAGTCAATAATTTGCAAAGCTAAATAAATCTTAAGTACAACTCTAATTCGCAAGTCTAAATTACAAATTAGACAACAATTACAAATCAATCTACCATTAATACAATCTAATCTTAGAAATACCAATATATATTAAAAAACCATTCTCGATATCATGCATAATTCTTATGATTCTAATGTTATTAATGAATTATCTTCGGAAAAGCTATCTAGCCATAATAACAGTATTAAGGTTGTAACGGCTGCCATTGACTAAACTTGTGGTCTGAGAATGGTATCTTCTAGCCAATAAAAGGTGGTTGTCATTATTAATGTTTCACTATCAAAAGATGTTAACACGCAGGTGAGATTTAATTACCATTAAACTCAGGAAATACATAATCATTATTAATGTTTCACTGTCAAAAATGTTAAAACACAGGTGAGAGTTAATTACTATTAAACTCATGAAATACATAATCATTATTAATGCTTCATTGTCAAAAATGTTAAAACGCAGGTGAGAGTTAATTACTATTAAACTCAAGAATTATATAGATGACAACGCATTCAACGCAGACCATCAATAAATGAAAACGCACTCTTAGAGAGGGTAACAACGCAGACCCAAGGTAAGTCACTAATGAAGTGCAGTCCAAAGGGAAAATTGTCAGGCAGACAAGCAACGAGAGCTATCTTAAAAAGGAAAAAATCGTCAACGCAGTATATACATGCAATGAAACACATTCAAAGTAAAAACGCATAGCAATAAGTTCAGGCAATGAAAACGCAGAGAAATAAGTTTAGGCAATAAATTAAAACAAATTTCTAAAGAGGGTAACATCGTCAGTTAAGAAGAAAAATTCATAGACTTGACAATGGAAAAATCGTTGTCATTATCCACAATAGAATGGAAATATATAATTGTTTTCATTAAATAAATATGCAGTCACATTTTCCATTAAACACAATCGCATTCGCCATTAATTATAATCGCATTTCCATTAAATATGCTTGCATTTTCCATTAAAGAAAATCATTGTACATTATGCACAACAGAATGGAATATGTATTCATTGTCATTTAATAAATATATAATCTAGGAGATAATTCATAATAATTAACTTCCACCAAAATTTTATCATTATAATTGTTGGTTTTATTTAGAAAGCATCCAGAGTTTTAACATCAAAGTGGTGAGGTTTTTCAATGCAAATCGCAGTGAATAAAAGTGAAGAATATGCGTTGTGCAAATCGGGAAGAATCACACTAAAAAATGGGCAACTTCTCATTGGAAAATGTGTGTGAATTCATAGTCAAGAGAAAGGTAAATTCGCCTTTAGATATGTTAATTTGCAGAGAGAAAAAGTTGTATCTATCACCATATAGAATCGTTGGTGATGGTTCACAAATTGTTGAGTTTTAACAAAAGGAAGGAACTGGTTTTTATCATCAATTCGCAGGTTCCAATCAAACAAAAAGCTGAGTATTACCCACCAAAATGTTGCTAAGTTTTACCTCAAGCTCACTATCCCTAAAAGGTAAGGAGAACGCAGTCACTGTCAATACTAAAGTTAAGTGGGGTTCCCAAGGCCTCTTGGAAACTAGTCCAAAATCGTCTAGTAAACACCGATCCTCGATCGTATATAATCCTCTTAGGCACGCCATGCAACCTTAGAATATCACTGATGAAAAATCTAGCTATGTTAGGTGCCTAATACCTCATACGCATCGGAATAAAATGGGCACTCTTCGACTACCACAAAAATCAACTCGTGTCTCCTTGCCGTCGGTTGCAATCCAACAATGAAATCCATCAAAATGACCTCCCATTTTGATCCTGCAATAGTGTGTGGTTGTAGTATTCTTGTCGGATGGCTATGTTTAGCACATTCTAGACATCGCACCACATAGTTGACTATGTTTGCCTTCATTCCTTTCCAGAAGAATAAGAGTTTAAGACACGCCCTCATCTTCGTGACTCTCGCGTGAGCCATGTATACTACTCTATGAGCCTCGTTTAGGATCAAGATACTCAACTCGTCATTTGGTGGTACATAAATCCGATTTGTAAACCTCAATAATCCATCATCTTCAAACATAAATCCTTGGAATCTTGGTACCATCATTGTGTTTTGTTCAATAAAATCCTTGAACTCTTTGTACCATTCATCGTTGCACTGTAATGTTAGAATATTTTCACGAATATTTGTCTGGAGAGGTAACAATGAAAAGATGTGTGGTCTAAGACTCAATGCATCTGCCACTCGGTGCATTGTTCCTTTTATGTAAGAAATCTTGAAATCGTACTTGCTAAGAAGTTCCGACCAACGTCGTTGTCGCGCATTCAGGTTGCTTTGCGTAAAGATGTTTTGTATCCCACAATGGTCCGTATTTAGTTAAAATTTTCATCCAACAAGGTAGTGTCTCTAAATATTCAAGCCATAAACAATGGCTAACAACTCCAAATCATGTGTCATGTAGTTCTCCTCATGCCTTCTTAGTTTCCTCGAGATGTAAGTGATCACTCGACCGTCTTGCATCAAGACTCCGCCTAAGTCTTCATTGGATGCGTCAATGCATACCAAGAATTTTGTGTCCATGTCAGGGACCTTTAGTATCAGTGTCATTGTCAACAACTCCTTGAGCCTCTAAAATGCTTCCGCACATTTGTCGGTCTAAAAAAACTTCTTGTTCTTCTTATCCCATTCCGTGATCAGATTTGATATCTTTAAAAATCTCTTGATGAACCGTCATTAGTATCTTCCTAAACCCATGAAGTTGCACCCTTCTGGGACATTTGTCGATGCAAGCGATTCCATAATGGCCTCGACCTTTGCTATATCCATGATGATACCTTCGTCGTAGATGACATGCCCTAAGTAGTGAATCTTCGATTGATAAAATGAGTATTTGGACAACTTCCCATACGATTTGTTCTCTCACAGAAACTATAGTACCAAGCGCAAGTGCTTGGCATGATCCTCTGTCATCTAGGAGTAAATCAAAATATCATCAGTGCATACTTGGAAGAAATTGTCCAAGTACTCCCCGAACACCCCGTTCATCAAACTCATAAATACTCTTGGGGCATTTGTCAGTCCAAACGGTAAAATAGTAAACTCGTAATGTCCAAACCTCATCCTAAAGGTGGTCTTAGGGACGTCATCCTCCTTGATCCATAACTGGTGATATGCTGATCCTAAATCAATCTTTTAGAACACCGTCACACCCTTCATCTGATTGAACATATCATCAATCCTCGACAATGGATATTGATTCTTGATCGTTGCCTTGTTCAATTGACAATATTCAATGCAGAGTCTCCACGACCCATCCTTATTTAGTATGAAAATAACAGGCACACCCTATGGTGACACACTCGAACGTATAAGTCCCAGGTATAACAACTCCTTCAGTTGCATTATCAACTCTTGTAACTCTAGGGTCAACATGAGATAAGGCGTTATTTCTATTGATTCAGTCCCTAGTTTCAATTTTATGGTAAACTCTAATTCCCTCTCTGGAAGCATTCCAAGTAACTCCTCCGGAAATACATCTGCAAACTCTCTCACCACCAAAAGGTGTTCTATACATTTTTCTACTCCCTTCTCATTGAACGCAAGGATTGCATAAATCTTACATCCCTTGCGCAGGCTCTTCCGTAGCTGCAAGGAAGAGATGAACCTTAGAGAGACTCCCTCGTTGCGACCTACAATCACGTGCCTATATCCCTCGTCATCAACCAATATTAACTATTTCATCTTACTGTTGAGTATCCCCTCATGCGATTCCAACCAGTCCATACCGATCACAACCTCATAAGATCCTAAGATCGTGACGTACAATTTGGCCCTGGTGACAAAATATCCTAGGTTGAGGATGCAGTCTGTAACCTTCATTTGGGCACCATATGATTGCCTTGTCGTAATCTGGCAAAGTACGACCGCCATGTCGTAATCCATTGAACTCGTTGAGTTGACACTTAATGAATTCATATGAAAGGTACCTCTCTTGGAACTGTTCCTCGAACAATTCCCATGACACGTCTTCGACAACCATGTTCAATTATGGCAGGAGAGTCTTCCACCATAGAAGATCACTCCTCTTGAGTTGAAATACCACTATGCATACCTTCATGTTGGAGGTATATTCACGAAGTGCAAAGTACATATCCATATTCTCCAACCGTGCCTCGATGGCTACGATGTCTGGGGCACCAAAGAACTCAGGAAATTTAACCTTCTCGAGTTTGCGGTGAATGCTACCAGTACCGACCAGAGACTTCTATGGACCCTCAGAGGGTGTTGGTGCCCTGGCCTCATATCTTTCCAAATGGTTGATTAGTGCCTCAGACATCCACTGAAAATACCTCATCAGCCCAACCACGTCACCCACCGCTATCTTCTCCTGCTTGACAACCTGTTTGTCTCCCTGGGGATTACACCCCTCAGGCGTGGATGCTACTGGAGGCGTTTCTCCTCCTCCCATAACACATTGTCATCTGCCTCTATAGAAACCTCTAACCATGATTACCTGCATGAATACAAGACAACTTAATTAGCAACATCATAATCAAATATCATATCAACGAAAGCCATAGTGATCCCAAGTCATAGGTTGAACCTCTCTCTGATACCATATGTAACAACCCCATCGTTAGGACTACAAGCGAAGAATAAGTTCGATTTTTTTTTTGTTTTTTTTTGGGTAGGAAGGCTAAGACGACAATAGTTGAACTGACGAATGCAAGCATGCAGTCCGGGCAAAAGACACTATAACTCCCACACTGGCACAAGAGCAGTTGTGTGAACTATGCATAGAACAACAAGGAGGAACGACTACCCACCCGACGCAAAGTAACCAAGCCTACAAGCTAAGGGACAACATCGCCCTCCCGACACAACAACCTTGGTGAACAAAGACTAGAACCTCAAGGTGCCCAAACCAAATGCATGAAAGCGTTCCACCTATGCGCCAAAAGCAAACTTACAATGCTCGGAAATAACTCACACAGAAGTCACCAACTCTGGCCAAGTTCTCCTTCGATGCTATCCAATAGGGCGTGCCATGATCCCCTCGTCAGGAATCATGCCATCCCCAGGTGATAGATGCATCAATAACCTTGGCAGAACACATCCTATCTGGACCAAGGACTCTAGATAAATCCGACGTGCTAGGAGTTGAATATCGATAAGAAGACCACGCCCATACCCTAACAATAGGTCGACGAGACGCAAGAGGATGACAACAAGGGAATATGCAAGCCAATACATGACTTCATCAACAACCCAACCATTTTATGATGTCTAAACTAGTCAAAACTTATGATCTAATTTAGCGTTAAATACAGATATAATTTAACCAATGTAAATTACAAATAGTCAGTGATTTACAAACCTAACTTAACATGATATGAAAATCTAGTGTAGCGAGTCTAATTTACCAAATTATACAATAACTATATATCAAAATAACTTAATCACATATCTAATTTAGCAAGTCTAAATGACTACTAGTCAATAATTTGCAAAGCTAAATAAACCTCAAGTACAACTCTAATTCGCAAGTCTAAATTACAAAAAAGACAACAATTACAAATCAATATACCATTAATACAATCTAATATTAGCAATACCAATATATATATATAAACATTCTCGATATCATGCATAATTATTATGATTATAATGCTATTAATGAATTATCTTCTGAAAAGCTATCTATCCATAATAACAGGATTAAGGTTGTAACGACTACCATTGACTAAACTTGTGGTTTGAGAATGCTATCTTCTACCCAATAAAAGGTGGTTGTCATTAATAATGCTTCACTGTCAAAAGATGTTAACATGTAGGTGAGAGTTAATTACCATTAAACTCAGGAAATACATAATCATTATTAATGTTTCATTGTCAAAAATATTAAAACAAAGGTGAGAGTTAATTACTATTAAATGCAGGAATTATATAGATGACAACGCATTCAATCCAGGCCATCAATAAATGAAAATGGACTCATAGAGAGGGTAACTCCGCAGACCCAAGGTAAGTCACTAACGAAGTGCAATCCAAAGGGCAAACTGTCAGGCACACAGGCAACGAGAGTTGTCTTAAAAAGTCAAAAATCGTCAGAGAAGTATATACATGCAATGAAACGCATTCAAAGTAAAAATGTAGGGCAATAAGTTCAGGCAATGAAAACACAGAGAAATAAGTTCAGGCAATAAATGCAAACACATTCCTAAAGAGGGTAACATCGCCAGTTAAGAAGAAAAATTTGCAAACTTGACAATGGAAAAATCATTGTCGTTACACACAACAAAATGGAAATATATAATCGTTGTCATTAAATAAATATGTAGTCACATTTTCCATTAAACACAATCGCATTTCCCGTTAATTGTAATCACATTTCCATTAAATATGCTCACATTTTGCATTAAATAAAATCGTTGTACATTATACACAACATAATGGAATATATACTCGTTGTCATTTAATAAATATATAATCTAAGAGATCATTCATAATAATTAAATTCCACCAAACTATGGTCATTCTAATTGCTAGTTTTATTAAGAAAGTGTGCAGAGTTTTAACATCAAGGCGGTGAGTTTTTTCAATGCCAATCGCAGTCAATAAAATTGAAGAATACGTGTTGTGAAAATCAGGATGAGTCGCACTAAAAAACGAGCAACTTCTCAGTGGAAAATACGTGTGACTTTGCAGTCAAGACGCAGGTAAACATGCCTTTAGATATTTTAATTTGAAGAGGGGAAAACGTTGTATCTATCACCGTATAGAATCGTTGGCAATGGTTCACAAATCATTGACTTTTAACAGAAGGAAGGCATTGCATTTTATCAACAATTCACAAGCTTCAATCAAACAAAAAGTTGAGTATTACCCACCAAAATATTGTTAAGTTTTACCTCAAGCTCACTGTCCCTAAAAGGTAAGGAAAATGCAGTCATGCAAATCCAGACTCCGTCATAAAATATAAAATAAAACTCATTCCAAGGAGGGTATGTTAGTAGTCAAAAATGTGTAAGCCAAGGGTAAAGTCAAAGGGTAAACTTCGCCATTAAAGTAATAAATTGCAAGGGAATATCACATGCCATAAGTGCAAAATGTAAGGTAAAATTCGTAGAGTAAATGGCAAACCAGATATATAAAACCACATCATAAATTCACCAGGAAAGCATTAAAAACGCAAAGAAATTCTCCAGGAATGCATTAAAAATGTAGGGTTAAGGCGTAGAGGATGATACGTGGTTCACTGAGGGAAAGGAATAACAATAGCAGAGGTAAACAATCGCAACAAGATGTAAGACAATCAGTCAACCTGGAACAATCCACAGGGGTAGATGACTAGGAAACACATCCTTCACTCACTATCCACGCACCAAAAAAAAGGGCATTAGGATCTATAGGTATATTAACATTGAATTGACGACCGTCGATACGGATCTTGGCCGACTGCTGAGGTGTGGACTCGTGAGCTGGGGACAAAGGTAGAGAAAAAGCACAACCTCATCACAAATCAATAAAACCATAGGACAGACACAACATTCAGGGATCGAAACCAAGGGAATCAATCAACAACGAGCTTAAGGATATTGGGGAGATTCAGTTATCAATTAAAATGCTAATTGAATCATTTTTGTTACCCAATTAAAAATACAGAACTAAAAGTGTAATGTATACTAATAATCTACCATGCAGAAATAAAGGAAGTGTATCATAGCCCAAGTCACCTACTCTGAGCTGTTGTCCCACGCACTCTGTGCAACTCCCGCTTGTCGATCAATGAGACTTCACCGATACCTCCTAGCCAATGCTATGGGTACTCCTTTTCCCCCTTATCCCCCTGAGATGCAAAGGGACCATGCACACTAAACTAGAGAATCAACTAGCTCCCATCTCGCCTAGCAAGGCCGAGCTACCACTCCTTACCGAGTTGGGTATCCTAGATCCCACAAGCTAAGTCAGTCAAGTCTAAAATAATGTAGCATAACATTAAACATAACATAAGAGATCCATCATCCTTCTCCTCCCTCCTTTATATAGAGTTTTTAAGTCCTTTCCTTTCCCAAAATCCCATTTAATTTATTGTTCAAAAATTTAATTCATAAAAATCCTCCACGTACAAGTGTCACCCATCCCCTTCATTGCACCATAAATTATTTTCATTGATAAATTAATTACTCCTATTTCCCTCACCCACCTAAAAGCATTCCTAGAATCTCTCCTAGGTGTCCCCAAATTCCCTTACACATTTTAATGACTCCCCCCTTATTAGCATAAGTGATAAAACAATTATTTCATCTTTTTCTCCCTCTTAAATTTTATCCCCCAAAATATTTTTATAAATTAATTGAATTACTTACCCCCTTCTCATCACATGATTAATGATGATTATCATTATTATTTAATTTTTATTTTTATTTTTTATATAAATAGATAAAAAAAAATTATCACAAGTATCACGTAGACCTAGACTTTATTTTCCTAGGCTGGGTGTCATTTTGTTAGGGAAAATGTTTTAAATATTTCTTGTCACTTTATTCATCCTAAGGACATCTAGGTTTATCCATTTATTACTTAACAACATGACGTGCCCTTCGGGACGCACCAGGTGCTCCAACGGTGCCACTCGCCTCATTCTTTTTCCCTTGTGCGACATGCCCTTTAGTACGCAATACGTGCTCCAACGGTGCCACTCGCCTCATTCTTTTTCCCTTGTGAGACATGCCCTTTAGGACGCAATACGTGCTTCAAGGGTGCCACTCGCCTCTTGACTGACTTGGTAAACATAAAAAGTCCCTAGAGTCAATACTCTGCCAGGTGATCTTGTGGGAGACTAAGGGCCTCTAAGGAATAAGGCCCCTTCCTTATTCCATGCCCCTTAGAATCATCCTGAGCGACTTTCGCAGTCTGTCCTCACAGCATCGTGGGTCTTCTCGAACTAGGTAGTAGTTAACTTACAGTTCGAGCCATGGCGGGAGTTCTAGTAGGCTGTGGTAGGGCTTCTTTCCACACCTCTCCCTCAACGTCCCTGGTTATCGTGCATGACCCCTCTACTCCACATGTGAGTCTAGTAGAAAAGATATCATCAACTTGCATCATCAACGAATCATGTCAGAAATATATCCATAATCATATAATCTAATCAGATGCACAAATGTCATATATACAACAATCAAATCCCAATAGTCCACTCCATGACTCGATCCAGAGTCCAAGGGTTTCATTGATGCCTCTGCATCCTCGAGGTCGAAAATCCTGCACACTCAGGAAAACCAAGTCAATAGCACATGTCTGTGTCAATACAGCAACATAACATGTCATATATCCATAATGCCTCATAATCATAATCAAACACGTAATAGTATTATAATCGGGATCTCTTGCAAGCAAGTGTCCTCAAAGAATAAGTTCACTAGTGCGTGCAAGAGCGGGATGTTACAGTTTATTCACATGCTTATAAAAAACTTTATTTTCAAACTTTCCTCCAAAATGATACTTGTCTAACTTCCATATAACTCACACTGGCTATGGGTTCACCACTGTGTATTGGAATTTCAATATTTAGAACTCCTACCATTAATGACAAATAGATTATAACATAATTTTTTTCATCCTTGTTTTTTGGTGTTTTTCTTTGGTACTTCTAGTTAAGCGTCACTCTAAGATTAAATCGAATAAATATTTTAGGGTGATACACACTATTTATTTTTTATATGATTCGGTGCAGAGCTACTTATGTCCATGCGATAATTATCATTTTTCTATTATCATGCCCATAAATATTCTTAGATTTCTCCTCGGTAAGGAATTGCAATTTAAAGGTGGAATCGCTATGTATAACAGGTAACCTTGTATAGTCTGTAAAGGGTAAAATCGTGATGCAAATAAGGGGAGTGGTTGTAGTCTTAAACCAACCGTAGACACACCAGGACATCGCAAAAGTTAATGCATCACAAAACAGTCGGGTAATGATTGAAGTGGCTGGATAAAATTTTAAAAGTAAAAATCAATGTTGATTCACCAATGAAATTGAGTAGGATGTTGGGTAAACACACACAAAAGAGAAATGAAAACTGGTTGAGTTTTATCAAAAAAATCACTGAGTTTGATATCCAGTTCGTTGGGTTCATCAAAAAAACAAATGTTGAGTTTTGCATACGAAATCACAATCAATATAAGGAATTACTTTGTGTCTTAACCAAATGCAGGAGACACAGACCCAAACGAAAATAAAGCCAATGCTATTTCCCATCTCCATGGGTCTTATCATTAAAAATTCATTAGGTACAATGATAATGGTTTAAGGGTTGTTGGTAACTCTATCAATGGAAAACTAACAATGCTACCATAAAATAAACTATAGATATACTCAATCAATATGAAGAAAAATAAAAACTGATAACGCTATCATAAAGAAATACATGTTTCCGTATAGAGTGGTAAGTTCACAGTCTAAATCAAGGCATAGTCGTAGTCCAATATGAAGGTAAATCACTGACTGTAAAAGGGTAAATCGTGGTCAAGTATAAAGTAAGTTGTTCTCACTGAGTTAAAGAAGAACTCAGAGGGTATTACGCGGTTTGTGGAAGGAAAGTATTAACAATCGCAGAAGTACTCATTTGCAAAAGGTGCAAGGAAAACCATCAATCAACCAAGAACAATCGAAGGGGTACATGACTAGGCAAACACATCCTTCGCTCATCATCCATGCACAGAAAAGAAGGTCATTAGGATCTATAGGTCTATTAACACTGAAGTGACAACCGTCGATCTGGCTCCTGGCCAACTTCTTAGGCGTGGACTGATGCGCTAGGGACGAGGGAGAAGTAAAAAGTGCAAAATCATCACAAATCAATAAAACTATAGGACAATCACAACATCAAGGATCGAATGCCAAGGGAATCAAGTCAAGCAGCGGGCTTAAGGCTATGGGAATTTAAGTGCTCAATTAAAATTATAGGTCAACCCCTTCTTTACACAGTTAAAGTACATAATTGAAAGCATAAATTCAATAATAATCTACCATGCAGAATAAGAGCATGCATACCGTATCCCAAGTCGTCTTCTCTAATTTGTTGTCCCACGCGCTTCATGTAGTTCCCGCTCCTCGACCAATGAGACTTCACTGGTACCTCCTAGCCAATGCTATGGGTACTCTTCTTCCCCCTTATCCCCCTGAGCAACAAAGGGGCCACACACACTAAACCAGAGAACAACTAGCTCCCAACTTGCCTCGCAAGGCCAAGCTACCACTCCTCACCAAGCTGAGTATCCCAGCTCCCACAAGTTAAGTCAATGAAGTCTAAAATTATAAAGTGTAACATTACGCATGACAGAAGAGATCCATCCTTCTCGTCCTCCCTCATTTATATAGAATTTCTAAGTCACTTCTTTCCTAAATTCCCATTTAATTTATTGGTCAATAATTTAATTTAGAAAAATCCTCCTCGTACATGTGTCAGCCATCCACTTCATTGCACCAGAAATTAATTTCATTAATTATTTAATTACTCCTATTTCCCTCACCCACCTAAAACCATTCCTAGAATCTCTCCTAGGTGTCCCCATATTCCCTTACCCAAATTAATGACTTTCCCCCTTACTAATTTACTATTTGAGTTCAATTTTAGAAAGTTCTTAAAGGCAAGATTCCTTGCTAAGTTGTTCATTCTGTTTTTTCCTTATGTTTCCCTTTTTCTTTATGTTTCCCCCTTTTTCCCTTAGTTTCCTAATTCTTTTAAATTTCCCTCTTTCCCTTTTTATCTAAGCTCAAATTAGTAAGTGTAGAAAATTATCTTTTTCCCCCTTTTTCTTTTTGATTAATAAATTTTAATTAGCATGTGTAACAAAACAATCATTTCCCTTTTAAATTTTTAAATCCCTTAATAATTTGATTTTAATAATTTAATCAAGTTTCTTAACCCCTTTTCGTCACATGTTGAATGATGATTATTATTATTTTTATTTTTACCACAAGTATTACCTTAGAACTGGATTTAAATTTTTGAGGTTGAGTGACATTTTATTAGGGAAATTGTTTTAAATCTTTATTATCACATTATTCATTCTAAGGCAATATAGGTTTATTCTCTTATTAGTTAACAACACGACGTGCCCTTTAGGACACACTAGGTGCTCCAATGGTGACACTCGCTTCATTTCATTTCCCTTGCGCGACGTGCCCTTCAGGACGCACTACGTGCTCCAAGGGTTCCACTCGCCTCTTTCCATTTTTCTTGTGCGACATGCCCTTCAAGATGCACTACATGCTACAAGGGTTCCACTCGCCTCTTAAGTGACTTGGTAGACATCAAAAACCCCTAGATTCAATACTCTGCTAGGTGATCTTGTGGGAGACTAAGGGCCTCTAAGTAATAAGGCCCCTACCTTATTGCGCAACCTTAGAATCATCATGAGTGACTGTCGCAGTCTACCCTCACGACATTGTGGGTCTTTCGTAACTAGGTATTCGTTAACCTATAGTTTGAGCCACGGTGGGAGTGCTAGTAGGATGTGGCAGGGTTGTTGTCCACACCTCTCCCTCAACATCTCTGGTAGTCATGTGTTACCCCTCTACTCCACATGTGAGTCTAGTCGACAAGCTATCAACAACCTGCATCATCAACGAATCATGTCATAATAAGCTCCACAATTATAACCTCTAATCAGATGCACATAAGTCATATATAGAATGATCAAACCCCAATAGTCCACTCCCTAACTCGATCCAGATTCCAAGGGTTTCATCGATGCCATTGCATCCTCGAGGTCCAAAATCCTACACACTCAGGAGAACTGAGTCAATGGCACCTTTCTAAGTCAATACAAAAAAATAGCATATAATCACATCCGTAATGCCTTATAATCATAATCAATGTCCAATAGAATAACAATCTGGATCACTTGCAAGAAAGTGTCCTCAAGAAATAAGTTCGCGCAGTGTGCGCAATAACGGTATGTTACAAAAACTAATTTTATTTAGGAAAAAGAAAATAACAAAACTAAAAATCCACGGAACAATTAAGGGGGGCATAACTCAAGTAAGGGTGGTTTCAACACAAAGTCAATGATTAAATTCTTCCAAAGTCAAGGTGGCTAAATTTCTTTAGGTAAAGCACAAAACCAAAAACCCACACAACAATTAAAGGGGGCGTAAGTCAAGCAAGGGTGCTTTCAATACTTGTCAACAATTAAGTTATTCTTTAATGGAAAAATGTCTACATGATTCTCATTATATTTAATTATAATTTTTTATCATCCGAGCATAAAAGGAAGATCAATAATGTGATCATGCTCTTATTAGCTAATCCTATGTCTCATGGACCATCCCGGGAGAGAAAAAAATCACACATTATCTCAACTTGTGTAACATCCTGCTCTTGCACACACTGAGCGGACTTATTCTTTGAGGAAACTTGTGTGAAAGTGATCCAATTCTTCAGACGATTGGTTGATTTGATGATTATTATGAGATATTGTGGATTTGATCATATGTTATTTTTGTTGTATTTACATAGACATTTGCTATTCACTAGGTTTTCATGAGTTGTGTAGGACTCTGGACGTTTAGGATGTGGAGGCATCGATGAAACAACTTGGACTCTAGATCAAGTCAAGGAGTGGACTATTAGGGTTTAAATGCGGTTGATGTGACATATGTACATATGATTAGATGTTATGATGGTGATTGTTTTTGCTGACATGATTCATTGATGGATGCAAGATGACGATAGCTTTCCGAACATACTCACATTTGGAGTAAATGGGTCATGTAAGACAACCAGAGACATTCAGGGACAGGTGTGGCAACAACCCTACCACAACCTACTAGCACTCTCGTCGTGGCTCGAATTGTAGGTTAATGATTACCTAGTTAGAGAATACCCACGATGTCGTGAGGGAAAATTGTGACAGTCGATCATGATGATTCTGAAGGGTGCACAATAAGGCAGGGTCCTTATTCCTTAGAGGCCTTTAGTCTCCCACAATATCACCTGAAGGAGTACTGAATTGAGGGGTTTCAGATCTACCAAATTTAGTCAAGAGGCGAGTGGAACCCTTGGAGCTCATAGTGCTTATTGAAGGGCATGTCGTCCAAAAAAAATGGAAAGAGGCAAGTGGCACCCTTGGATCATGTAGTGTGTCCTGAAGGGAACGTCTCGATTTTAACTATGATAGGTTAATAAACCTAATTCCTAGAAAACTATGCCTCCTTAGGACATGGTCGGTCTTAAAATGAATGATGTGATAAGTAAATTTTAATAACAATTTTTTCCCTTAAAAACTGTCGCCAAGCCTAGTGGATTGAAAACCTAGGTCTGACTAGAACCTTAGAACAGAAAAAAAAAAAAACTCATTAGACATATAATAGGAAGGGGGTAAAGAAAATTCAAGCATTAAAAATCAAAGTGGAAATTTTAATAAAGGTTTAATTAATAAAAGGGGTATTGGTTGTTTTTGTCTAAACCTACTAATTCTGAACTTAGTTATAAAAAGGGGGAAACTTTAAGAAAAAGGGAAACATAAATAAAAGGGGGAAACCTAAGGAAAATGGGAAACTTAAAGAAAAAGGGGAATATCTAACTTAGTAAGGAATATAGCCTTTGGAACTTTCTATTTATGAACTCAACTAGGAGTAAGTAAGGCGTAACTCATTTGAGAATTGTAAGGGAATAATGGGACACCGAGGAGCGTTTTTAGGAATGCTTTTAGGTGTGTGAGGGAAATAGACAAATTTAATTAAATAATAAAATTGATTTTCTGGTGCAACTAGGGGATCGGACGACATGTGTATGAGGGACTTTTTTCGAAATTAATTAAATGAAAAAGGAATCTAATGAGGATTTTGGGAAACTAATGACTAAGAAAACTCTAGAAAAATAATGGCAGATAAGGAGTGTGAATCACATCTATCTTGTCTAACGTTATGATGTTGAAATTTCATCTTGATTGAACTTTCTCTTGTGGGAGTTGGGATACCCAGCTCGGGTAACGAGTGGTAGATCGATGTTGCAAGGTGATTTGGGTGCTAAAATTATTTGGTATCGTGTTCATGGCCCCTTTACGGCTCAGGGGGCTCAGTGGGAAGAAGAGTACCCCTAGCGTTGGATAGGAGGTACCAGTGAGGTCTCATTGTTCGACAAGAGGAATATTGACGGAGATAACGTGCGGGAGGACATCATCTAATTGTGCATGGCCAGAATGAGCCCCAGACTCAAAACCTTTCCTTCACTTTTGTATCTCTTGCCTGTGTTTTCTTTATTGCTTGATTTCATTTTTATTCTTATTATTTTGTCCTCCACGAAGAAGGTCTTGATGTAGATTTGTGTTTTGTATTTTTTTCCCTTATCCTTTAAGTTATTAGTCTAAGCCTTTTCATGGATACTAATCGTAGAATCATTTCTCTTCCCAGTAACGAATTCTATCCTGGGCATTTATTCCCTCTCTTTACCCAACGAACCATTCCTTTTCTCTACACCTTGTTTTTTTTAACCTTGCGTCTTGGATCCTTTGTATCTTTGTGCCAAAACTCTTAATGAATTAACCTTCCCTGTATTACAACTCTAACCTAGTCTATGATTAGTACCATCTCTTGTCACATCGCATAATTTGAATCTTTTACTGATCTTGGGATTAGATTCATCTCTCCGGAGTTTTTTGGTACACTGGAGAATGACCGTCTCCTCTTTACTCCTTTACAGTTAGAAATAGGCCTTGAAATCTCTACCTTGCCAAGGAATTCTGAGAATATCATATAGTACCACTATGAGCTTGTAGGAACTGTCATAGTCAATGCGACGGACTTAGACAATCGAGCTCCTTAACGCATTTCTTTTCCAAATGATTGCTCCTCAATCCTTGCATATTTTTTGTATAATGATATTTCCTGTATAATGATTTGTTGTATATAGATATTCTATAAAAGGATATGTTGTATAAGGATATCGTATGTATAATGATCATTTATGTACAGCGATTTTCTCTATAACGATATGCATAATTTCTATATAACAAATTGTTGAATAATGATATGCATAATTTTTGTAAAATGATTTGTTGTATAACGATTTCTCCTCAACCTTTTATATTTTCTTTTTGTTATAGTAAGTTGACAGTTTTTCCAGTGGGATCACTGAACTATTGATTGACGTAGTCATGGTGTTTTTAAATTTAATTACATACTTGGGAATTTTTGATTGGCAGTGGCGGTTCTATTGATTGGTGAAATTCCTTCGTAGATAGGGCAACTAGATTTTATATCCTTGATTATTGCAACACTATTTTATAACTACACATAAATTTATACCTCCCCGTGATTTTAACCATCACACAGAAATGCAAATATTTAGTGATTGAGAATTCTTGTTACCCTAAGATTTGGTCTATTTATGAAGGGAATCTGAATATGACAAGGGATTTAAGTAATTAATGGTTAGATCCGGTGATGATTTCTTGATGGAGAAATGGCAGGAATGAATTGAATAATGCCTATATTTATAGTTGTTTGATAGAAAATTTGACCTTGGTAAATCTATGCTTGTGAGATTATTTTTCTAGTGACGGGTTCTATTTGCATTTTGTTGTTGTGTATTTAGTTTCCCTGGAAAATTTTATGTAACATATTTAAATGTTGTAATGATGGATGCAACAATGATAGTTGGGATTAACACCATTGTCGTGCCCATTTATTTGTGGTAAAAGTCGTATAATTTTTTTTAGATTAATAGTTGTGTTGTTTAATGGTTAGCATCGGCCTTACTAGTTCTAGTTCTATTATTTATAACTGTTTGTTGGATATAATTATGATTGTTGCAAGTATTATTTCAATGACATTTGATATCAAGTGGACCTTATAATTCTAGGGAGGTTGATACCTCATTTAAGAAAACAGATCGTGAGATTATTACACTGTGTCTGACCATTACGTTGTAAACTAAAACAGTGTTTTACCATCATGGCAAGTCAAAATTTATACGATATCTTCCTTTCAACTCTAGCTATGGCATGACAAACTGTTTATCATTTTAATAAAATATGATCAATTTTTCAGTTTTAAATAACTTCCATTTGACAATTGTACAATGCTTATATTTCCTTGATGTATATCAGTGTTTCACACAAACTCTTAATGATAAAACTCAGGTACAAAAATGTAATAACTCATCAATGCAAGGAATTTTGTCTTGTCAAAAGTTAATGGTGTATGATGTAAATAGGTTCATGGAGAATAAATTATGTGTTTGCAGAAGTTAGAAGAAGGCATAACAAGATGTAGTTTTATTAGTCAATTCCTATTTAAATTGCCAAGATGAATATTGTAGTTATCATTTACATTGACTTGATGGATGAAAGATATCATGAGGCTCCCGAGAATGTATATCACTTCAGAACACCTCGAATTTTATTTTAATTGACAATTTATCAGTTAGCGCACATGGAAATTAAATAGAATTGCGCCTCAAATTTGTTTTTGCTGGATAGATTTGTATGTCAGCTCTCTTATGTGCTTGTAAATTTAAGGTTGATTGAAGAATTGTCTAAATATAGATTTATGTTGGTTGTGCACGGTGAAGGGCCACTAATTATCGGTTGTTGTTTATTTATTGGTGCGCCATGCAATGTTGATCATTGATTGCTAATTATCGCTTGCATTGAAGGTTCATGTTACGTATGTAAATTGGGGTTGTTGTGTTTGGTTGGTTGATGTTGTCTTTTAGCTTAGTAGGCATGGTCTTTCTTGTGTCGGGTGGGATGTAGGCACCTCCTTATTCCTCAGAATAGATGCCAGCCTTGAGACCTTAAATGGTCAAAATCAATGAGAACCTGGGCTTTAGCGTTGCTTATGTGTCCTAGAGGTCCTAACCATGCAGGGTAGGACGGGCGGGTAGTCGTTTTTATTTTCCTATTTTATTTTCATATGTTACATCCAATGGCATAACATGCTAGTGTGTTGGGTCGTTAATTTATCTATTACCTAAATTGTGTGAGTTGCATTCATCGTCGAGCTGCATTGATCGACAATTGTCATTTTTACCTTCCTACTCATTTAAAAAAAAAGTTCTCTTGTTATGCGTTGCATGTTTTCATAATGATGGGGGTCGTTACATATGGTATCAGAGCAAGTTCAACCTTGCGAATGTGGATCTCCATGCTTTCCACTGTAGTAATCCCTTGAGTAATAACCTAGCACTAATTAAAACTTTAACATATCCATGCAGTGATCTCGATTAGAGGATTCCATAGAGGTTCGTAACGTGGTTTCACGGAAGGAGATGCGACACCTCCAGAAGTGTCTGCTTCCTCGAATTCTAACCTCCAAGGGGAAGAATAAGTCCTGGTGCTGGATTTGATTGCTGTAAGGGATGTTGATGGTATGACAAGGTCCTTCCAGGGAATGTTAAAGGCCTTGATTCACCATCTATATTGATATGAGGCCAGGGTGCCTGTACCCCTAAGGGTCCATAACGTACCCCAGCTAATATCATTATTATTCACCGATAACTTGAGAGGGATACATTCTCAAGTCCATGAGTGTCGCAGACGTATCAACCATCGAGGCATGGATGGAGAGCAAGGCGATGAGCTTCACGCTTCGCTATTACGACCTCCATCATGAAGGTCAGCAAGGTAGTCTTTCAACTGATGGAGAGCGTTCTTCTATGGTGGAAGACTCTCCTGCCACAATTGAACACATTCGTCGAATGCGTATCATGAGAACTGTTCGAGGAACTCTTCCGGGACAGGTGTCTATCTAAGGAACTCATTCAATGTGATCTAAACGAGTTAAACACCTCACAATAGGGTGGTCGTACAGTGCCCGAGTATGAGGCCCATTTTATGGAGCTATTTTGGTATGATCTACATCTAAATACCGAGAAACTTAAGGTCAAAAGGTTCGTGTTTGGCCTTAATCTCATCATTCATGCAAAGGTTAGGATTTTGATGCCTCAAACCTTGCATGATGTTGTCCATAAGTCCCTCATAGAAGAGGAGGATCTTATCAACGGGGGTCAGAGAAGGACTCCAGCGAGACCAGTGAGGTAGGTGTCATCTGGTACATAGCAGCATCAACCAACAACTAGACATTCACTAGGATATCGTGGCTTCTAGAGAGGATCCACTTTCACTACACCTCAACGACTAATGCCTCAGTAGCATAATTATTTGTTGAAAAGTCAACAAGAAACATGTGTCTAATTTAGTTTTCCCTTAATTAAATTAGACAATAAATATTAATCTATTATCTCATTCATAACTGAGTGATTTGGAATTGTAACAGAATTGTAAGTGTAGTTAAGTGAGTTAAGCTTAGTTGTATTAGTGCGAGTTCAGTGAATTAATTATTCATTAATTCACAATCAGTTAAACTCGCATGCAACTAAAGAGTTGCCACGATTAACTACATGCATGTCATTCCAATGGACACCAGTTGAGATAACAGGTGAAAGGGACAGTTGGCTATCAGTTGTGAGTTGTTCACACATGCATTGGATATGCTTATGAGCATGTGCAAACGATCCATTCGATTCATTGTGTGAGAATTCGGATTGCAGAGTTTGTGCAAAGGAGGCAGGCTGTCTGGTCACGGAAATTGGCGCATGCATTTTCTAATTTGTGTATGACAGTGTGAGACGATTGTATTGTACTGAGAGCTCTTGGATTAGAGCTTTGTATGAGATTGTTTCATGATTCATAATATATGATAGTGGGGTTTTTAGCTTTACGCTTTCCCCGGTAAAACTTCTGTGTTGTGTGTTATTGATATTTCACTTTGTGCATTGTGGTTGAGATCGTGGTTTAAATTGTTTCCGCAATAATAGTAGAAGCGATTCTGTATTTAACATGTTGTGGTAGTTGTTAGATCAGGAGAATCGCAGGAATACATTAATTTGTATCGAAATTTCTACATTATTACTGAGTACCACAACACAAGAAACAATGTCCACCGCAACAGTAACAGTTTAGTCCTGTTCAACAGAACAGACCAGGGTTCCAAGCTGGTGGGTCGTAAGCTTCTACTTTGAGTACCAGGAGTATTGGACTGAAGAAAGGGTGTTGGACATGTGGGGAGCCACATTACCAATGTGACTTCCTAGTGGAGAGGAGAAGAGCATATGGATCAGTCGGACCCACTACCGTGGGAGATTTGGGCAATGCTCATCGGATTCATGCAACAATGAATAAATGCTAGGAAGAGCACCATTCAACCATGCTCGGGATGTCAGGTATAGTTGCTGACCAGACCCTTAGTATTTGATAGATCCAAGTGATGCAGAGATTTTTATTTCTGGTGCAACGCTAGAATTAATTTATGTAAAGGTACTCAAACATGACAAGTTAGGTTGTGTAGGAATGGCTTCGAGAGCCAAGAAAAATGTTGGAGGAAGGGTTACAGACTGTAGCCTTAACTTTTGACATTTTGTCACAAAGGACAATATGTACATCATGATATTAGGATCTTATGATGTAGTAATCAATATGGACTGGTTGGAATTGCATGATCTAATACTCGACTATAAGACGAAAGGATTGAGCTTGGTCGATGACGAGGGACAAAGACACGTGATTGTAGGTTAGAACTAGGGAATCTCCATGAGGTTCATATCTTCGTTGTAGCTATGAAAGATCATGCACAAGGGATGTCAGATTTATGCGATCCTTGCATTAAATGAGAAGGGAGTAGCAAAAGGTGTAGAAAACCTTCTAGTGGTGCTAGAATTTGCAGATGTCTTCCCAGAGGATTTACCAGGGTTGCCTCCTAAGAGGGAATTAGAATTTACCATATACTTAAAACTGAGGACTGAACCGATAACAAGAAATCCTTGTCGGATGTCGACCGTAGAGTTATATGAGTTGAAAATGCAGCTAAAGGAGTTTTTGGACCTCGAACTTATACATCCCAGTGTGTCACCATGGGGTGTGCTTGTTATCTTCATACATAAGAAGGATGGGTCGTGGAGACTCTGCATTGACTATTGTCATTTGAAGAAGGCAACGATCAAGAATTAGTATCAGTTTCCAAGATCAATGTTCTGTTTTATCAGATGAAGGGTGTGATGGTGTTTTCAAAGATCGAATTGAGTTTAGGGTATCACCAGTTACAGATAAAATAGGATGACATCCATAAGACCACCTTTAAGACGAGGTTTGGACATTGCAAATTTATTGTTTTAACGTTCAGACTTATGAATGCCCCTATGGTGTTTATGATTTTGATGAACGGGGTGTTCTGTGAATACTTGGAGAAGTTCGTCCAAGTATTCATTCATGATATTTGATGTAATGTTCCCCAAATTTACCAAAACAAATAAAAATCTTAGGTACATTAAATCTTCTTTCTCTTTGAACAGCTTATTCTGGAAGACTTACAGTTATTATAAGTAGGTAATTACCGGCATTATTAACTTATGCAAGGTTTATATTTTCTAGTTATCAATACAACGAACCACCATTATAAAAAATTCTAACTCTGAGTTACTTCATACTGCATAGATAATGCACAGTAATCCTATACATAAGGTTAAGGGTGACTTCTCTATACCCTAACCTCTCAGATTTCTAACATATCTAAAAAGAGTAACCTCTCCACATTCTAAACATTGACATTTATAACCATTCAAGTCTACTAGTATTATAATCCTATGCATATATGTGTTTATATTATACATAGGACCCTTAGCATCATACTCGTTTCTATGCATAAACCTCCTTGTTAGAGTATAGAAGGAAACCACATTCGAAATTCTGAAAATCCCTATGCATAGACCTTGTTCATGTCATATAGGGTCTATATGAATGTGAGATTAAAGCATGTACCTTTAATGAAAATTTTATAGGCCTTAACCTAAAAGTGATTGTACATTAATTTAACTGGTCGAACAATAGGCCTTTTGAACACTAGTCGTGATGAAACTCCCGAACATGGTAGATATAGTTTTCCTTTCAAAACTATTTAACGATAATGAATTGTTAGTCACACCTTAACTAAACGAGAAAACTAGACTTGATAATCATGTGTATCGTGCCTTGAAGGAGTTGTCATCTCTCGCAATAACTCAGTATGAATTCGAAAGGGTTTTTTCAGACTTGAGTTGAAGTCTCTGTCCAGCCCATTAATGGAGACCTGGGAAGGGTAATCCTAATGCTGTCACTAGGGCCCATTTCCAATAAAAATGTCCCACCTCCTTCTCGTGACATGGTTAGATACAGTCTTCGTACCTCCCACTATTACACTGTGCAGTGAAGGGTTTTCAAGATTAATGTTCCATCCTCCTTTGGCTCTGAGTCTTCTTATTAATACTTCAATGCTAACCCTATGATTTTCTTCACTGAGGAAGCCCGATGACCTAGAGATATTTACCTGGTGTAATGAGAAAAGGATACGCGACCGCCTGGTAAGTCCACGACATAATACATGCTTATTCTATCTGTAGTTGGGTGATGAATTTTTGAGAGGTTTTAGTCATAGTGATGATGTCTCTGCAACTATTATCCTTACGATTTACGATTAATATTATCCATCCATGTCCGATATGAGGTATGTGTTCCCACTCATGGTAGTGCGACCATGTCTCTTCCTATGAGGGTAGTTCATAAAAACTAACATATTGAAATTAATTGTAGTAGAAATAAAGTAGACGGTCGAGTGCGATTAGATCTGTCTTTGTAATAACTTCTTACGGTTTACTTGGATCGGGACCTTCCTTTCGCCGAACTGATATTTCTATAAAACTTCTATCCCATAAATGTGGATAAAAAGAAGTTTGCACCTTGATGTGGTTCACGAACTTTCCTCATGAGGGTAGCTACTCATTATTCGAGGGATTGATCTGATTGGTAAGCCCTATTACCCAAGTGGGTTCGATTTTTGGACTTGGGAAATAGTCACGTAAGGTTTCGTTAGAGTTTTTTTCATCAACGATTACCCTCGGTCACCCCTTTAAATATTTAGGATCGCATTTGGTGGGGTAGCTCACGACATATCTATCGCTTTCCCTCCTGTGGTTAAAACCCTATTATTGTAATCCCAAACAACATTTAGCATAAGGTTTCTTGTAGAGAAATCTGCAATAAATTCCTCTTTGTATTCTGATCTAAGCAAGTTTTTCCATTTGTGAGAGTTTCCTGTCAAGACCAGTCTTTGATTCTATTTCTTAAACTTGCATCTTTAATTAGTTGTTCCCCTTACTGCATTCTCTGTAGGTATTTTTTTTTAACAAAAGTAATTCTACTTACTCTATTCACATTTGTACATGCATGAATACAGTTTAAGACTCCCATCGTGTATACTCATTTCATAGCCTCAGAGATATTCAAGGAGTTACCATCACCTGTTGTTGTGGATATTTGGATGTCTATTCGTTTTATTTCATTTAATTCACATCAAGGAAAATAAATTTGACTTATCCAGAACTCTGTCTGCGATTGCATTTTCTTTATTTTCAAAGGTTTAATTAATTATAAGAACAAAATCATAACCTTATCTGTTATCCAATCGGGTAACTCTGTAGATCATGTTTTATACTATACGATCTTTTTTATCTTGGTTTTAAGAATGCTAATTATTTAGTTCTTTCTGAAATAAATGGTAAGGATTTGATAACTATAATATAATGATGGGACCCCTGTTTACTGTGAGGGTACCCATCAGGAAATCCTTGGTCCACTCCATCCCTTCGGGTCTGTGGATGATTTCCTCATCGAGTCAAATGGAAGAACGTGCATTTGTTCCCAAAATCGCAAGCTAAGTGAAGTCCAAATATAAATCTGTGATATTTCTTTTTGTAAAATTTACCCTGGTAATTATTCTATATTCAGTACTTGAATTTTTTCTTTACTTCCAACTTAACACTAAATTACAATTTTCTTGGTCTCATTGTAGGACTTCTCACATTCAAAGTCTCTCTATTACAGGACAGCGCCTTGGGCGAAAAGGTACTCGGGTTCCAACTTGCAACGTCTTTAAAAAAATAACCCCATGTTCTATTGTAATGATACGGTTCTTCCCTAGAATATTGTTATCATGGAAATTTTATACCATGCTCCTATAAACACCTGGTTATTTGTATATTTAGTCTTTAAAGAAAGGACTGAGGGGAAACCCCATATTGAATAAGATTTCACTATTTAAGAGTTATGATCGTGGTGTTATGTAGAGTTAAAGATGCATTTAAGTATTGGTCCGACTTTGGAATATGTAATAGGTTTTATGTATTTGAGTTACTAAACCTTTGCTCCTGTGTTCTTGTAATGAAACAAGAATGTAATTGTTTGCTCGATTACTGTAGTCAGATTTAATGGAAAAAATTGAATTTTGATTTATGCAACAGTCAATAAATAGTTTATGTGTATTGGATATCTATGTAACTCTAAAACTCTGTATAGGCAACAACATGTATACACATATACATACTTATATTCTTCTAGAATTATATTTAGTATTTATGGTCTAATGTTACTTGAAACTGAACATCTGTATGTATGTGCTCACATTTCTGGTAGAGGTTAAAATAGGCTAGTAATGATTCTATGTTATTTAACTTACAGGTATATCCCATGTACCTACCATAAATAACACACAATAGCTTTCCTCACTTTATTCATTAACTAAAATTGGACTGCATCTACAATAGCTAACACACAGTAGCTTTATTACTTCATTCATTAAAAAAATACAATTGTACCTACAACAACTAACAGATAGTAGCTTTATTAATTTATTCATTAACAAAATCAAACTGTACCTACAACAACTAACACGCGGTATATTTATTACTTTATTCCTTAACAAAATCAAACTTCCAAGGGCTCAGCCTATAATTCATTTTATTCCACTTAGCCATTATCCAGTAAAAAGAATTTAGAAAAAACAACAGATACGAGTACATATCTTAACAAAGTGTTGGGAAAACAAATGGAACATCCATGTTCCACCCTTCCATAGAACTGAAAAACCAATCTACTTTCTCTGTTCACCCCCTAGCATAATGATGAATCTATGAGGGCGAACTCCAAGCTCCTCCTTAGCTATCGTCCTCTTCCAGAATAGAAAAAATTATCCTTGCCTCACACTCAGAAAATCAGTTCTCATAACAACAAGTGATATTCCTCTCCTTAGCATACTAGGCAGTGTCCTACGTCCTCCCTTATGCTATATATCCAAAAACATCTTGTGCCTAGGTTTTTTCCCCTTGGGAATTTTCGCATCTTTGCAAATCCTTGATTTTCAGGGGTTGCCAATGGCCAAATTCCCGATTTTCCACTTGTGGAATTCATCCTTGAGGTAGTTCAAACATGTTCCCCACACATGGATTCATGCTCAACTAATTTCAACCTAGTTGTTCTATTTGTCTCTCAGCAATAAATATAAAAATATTTGGTTCTTACAAGTGTCATAGTCAAAGAGTTGGTTGGGAAAATCAAATCTTTGCCCAACAGTCATAATAATAATTTACAATTAACTAAATTCCAAATTCAGAATTTCCATAAATGGCAACAATTTTCCAATTTCAAGTTTACCAAAAACAAAAATAAATTCGTAAGTGTTTTTCAGACTTTAATAATAATTTATTTATTTATTAGGGATATTACATCCTTTCCCCCTTCAGTAAAACATTGTCCTCAATGTTCATTCCATTGTCAGAATAGGTTTGGATAAGATTTCTTCAAATCTTCCTCCAATTCCCAGGTGGCCTCCTCGGGACTAAAGTGCTTCGATTGCACTTTTACCTGAGCGACGAATCTTTTTTGTAGTGTTATTTCTCTCATGTCTAGAATGCACAAATGCTTTTCTTGGAACTTACCTTCTGGTTTTACCTGCACCACATTCCAATCAATCATGTGAGTAGAATCATAAACATAATTTTTTAACAAAGAAGCATGAAATACATTATGAATTTTCAGATTTGTAGGGAGTGCAAGTTGATATGCCATGGCTCCAATTCGAGATAAGATCTCGAAAGGGCCACAAAACCTTGGTGCCAACTTAGAACCATTTCCTAGCTTTAATGAATTTCTTCTAGCTTTGACTTTTAAATACACGTGGTCCCCAACTTGAAATTCCTGGTGCCTCCTTTTTAGGTTCGTGTAACTTTTTTGTGTGTCCTCTGCCTCTTTTAAATTCTGTTGTACTTTTCTTACCGTATTCTCCATTTTCTGGATCATTTTTGGTCCCACCATGAGTCTTTCAACTAGGTTATCCCAACTAATTGGAGTTGTACACTTTCTGTCGTATAGTACTTCAAAGGGACTCATCTTAGACAATGTCAGGTAACCATTATTGTATGAAAATTCTACCAAGTGTAGGTAGTCTTCCCACCTACTTGGTTTTTCCGTTACATACATTTGTAGCATATCTTCCACGGTTTGGTTTTTTCATTCAGTCTTCCCATCTGTTTGTGGATGATATCTTGTGTTGAAATTCAAGTTAATACTTAAGCTTGTGATAAAATCCAGTGAGATGGTCTCCCATTTCCATTTTGGTATAGGTAGAGGCTGCAACAGGTCAGCTGGGTGATGGTGTTTATCCTTCACTTGTTGACAATATTGTCACTTAGATAAGTATTATGATGTCTTTCCTTTCATATTAGGCCAATAAAATAACTTCCTTAGTCTTGTTACCATTTTCTGGTATCCCAGATGACCAGAATATGGTTTCTTGTGTACTTCGTCCAAAATTGTTAAATTTAATTCAACAAAATGTGGTATATATAATCTATTTTTGAATCTTAGTAGACCATTTCTGTCCAAACTCAGATCTGTCTTGTCTAAAAAAAATTCATTATTTTGTAAATCTGCCACTGTTTTAATGTATTCTTCATCATTATTACTTGCAACCTTTATCCTTTGCTCAATGTCACTTTCTTCCCTGCTAATGTTTATCTCAAACAACCCATAAATTATTCTACTTAAAGCATCTTCCACCTTGTTTTCCTTACCCTTGATGTGTCTTACCTCAAAATAAAATTCACTCAAGAAGGCCAACCATCTTGCTTGCCTTGCGTTAAGGTTTGGTTGACTAAACAAAAATTCCACACCACTCTTATCAATCAACAACAAAAATTTTCTTCCCATTATATAATGTCACCACATATTTAATGCATGGATGACAACTGCTAACTCCAAGTCGTGAATGACATAATTTCGTTCATGCTCTTTTAGTTTTCAGGAATCGTAACAAATAACGTTCCCTTGTTGAATTAGGACACCTCCCAAACCTTCTTTTCTCACATCCACACAGACTCTGAAGTCTTTATCCAGATCTACTACCCTTAGAATTGGTGCGGTTGTTAACAATTCCTTTAAATTATTAAAACTATCCTGACACTTTTGTGACCAATTGAACTTGGTACTCTTCTTCTATAGGGATGTGATAGGGTATTCAATCTTAGATAATCTCTCTATAAATCTGTGGTAGTACCTGGTGATTCCCATGAGTGATCAGATGTCCGCTATGTCTTTAGGGATAGGCCATTCCATGAGGGATATTGTTTACTCTGGGTTGACTGCAATACCTTCTTTAGATATTGCATGTCCTAGGTACTGCATTTTATTTTGATAAAAGTCACATTTATCGAATTTAGCATACAGTTTGTGTTTTCTTAAAGTTTACAATACTATCCTTATATGTTCTTTGTGTTATTCTTCTGTTTTAGAATACACTAGGATATTGTCGATAAATATCAAAACAAACTTATCGAAGTACTGACTGAAAAGGATGTTCATTAAAAACATGAATGTTGTTGGTGCGTTAGTGAGACCAAACGGTATAACCACAAATTCATAATGTCCATATGTTGTCCTAAATGTTGTTTTACTTATGTCCTCATCCTTTATTCTAACCTAGTGATAAACGGATCTTAAATCCAACTTAGAAAAAATATTTTCCCCACCTAATTGATCAAACATATCATTGACTCTAGGTAGGGGGTATTTTTTCTTAACGGTCATTTTGTTTAACTGTCTGTAATCAATGCATAATCTTAAAGTTCCATATTTATTTTTAACAAAAAGGATTGGTGATCCCCATGGTGAGACACTTGGTCTGATATAATCCTTATCCAACAGTTCTTGTAGTTGAATTTTTAACTCTGTTAACTCGGGTAAACTCATCCTGTAGGGTGCCTTATATATAGGGGCTAAACCAAGAAAAATATTGATAGATAATTCTATCTCTCTTCTTGGGGGAAGTTAAGGTATTTCGTCAACAAACACATCTCTAAACTCATGCAAGACAACAAAATATTCTAGGCTAAGTTTATTTTCTTTTTCCAACAGATTTTTCACTTGTATAGCGTAAATATGACAACCTTTTCTCATGCACTTCTTAAATTGCATTGCTGAAATATGCCTAGCTGAGGCTGGTTTTCGTATGCCTTTTACTGTCCTAACAGTGTCATTTTCATATTTGTATGTTAGTGTTTTTTCATAACAATCAAAAACTGATTTATGCCTCTCTAACCAGTCCATCCCAATAATTATGTCGTAAGACCCTAACGGCAGAATATTTAGATTTATCTTTGTGTTTTAACCGCCTAAACTGAACTCACAGTTAGAAACAAAATCAATCACTTTTCTTTTTGTTCCTATTGCTAGTTGGACTAGCCAAGATTTTGCATGTCTTAACTTTTTAAGTTTATTTGAATCCACTACACCATGAGTGACATAACTCAAGGTAGCCCCTGGATCAATTAAAACAGAAACATGATTATTGTTAACTTTACCTTCAACTTCCACTACAGTGGAATCATGATCAACTTGTTGGCCATCCACGACTGCATTGATCCTGTGTAATATTCTTCCCGCATCTCCCACTGTAGAGGATTCTTGAAGGTTGTGAACCGTAGTCCTGGTTGAAGAAGATAAACATGGACATTTCCTCCTTAAGTGAGGCTCTACACATTCCTGACATTTTAACGGTTCCTCAGGGTTGTCCCCAAACTTCTTCATTCCCAGATTAACTAGTGTACCTCCTCCGCGGGTGTTATGGTTATTGGAGTGAAAATATCTCCTTGGAAATATCTTTGTTGCATTCTGAAAAGGGGTTGGTTGATATCCCTTCTTCCATTGGTTCATTATGTCTTATTTCTTGTCTTTCCAATCCTTAGGAAGCTCAAACCATTGTTTATACTGGTCATAACACATTCAGGACTTTCTGAAAACTTCACTTAAGGTCTTGGTATTTTCGAACTCAATTATGTCCTTATAGGACTGTGGTAAACAGCTTAGGAACCACTGGATTTTTACTTTTTCCTCCCAGATATAAGGCACGAACCTTAATAATTCCAGGAATTTGTTTATCAAGTCATCCATAGTCATTTGACTGAGTTGTAGCTCATAAAACTCTTTGGTTTTTCTTTCATAGTAAATCTCAGATAAATATTGTTTCTTAAATTAATTCTTGAAATCTGACCACTCCATCTATTTTTCCTTTAGGCCCTTGGCCAACTTCAGGTCCTTCCACCATACACTTTCTTTTCCTTGTAGATTATAGATGGCCATTCTGACCTTCATGTTGTTGGAATAGTTGTAGATCTAGAAATACTTTTTAATGTCTAATAACCATGATTCAACCTCCTCCCCTATCCTGGATTCCCCGTTAAAGGTGGATGGTTTGATTTTTTAAAACTCTCCCTCGAGGTGGTCCACTTGTTTCCTCTTTCTTCTTGTGGTTGTGTTATCTTCTGTTGATGGTGTGCCTTCAAAAGAGCTGTCCCTTTTTTCTTCTTTAGGGCCAGAATTTTTGGAGGCTCTCTTGCTGACCTCTTCTTCTTCGTTGTTATATTTTTAGATATTCTTTGTTACTATGCTACACAACAATACTTCATTTATTTATTTTTGTTCTTGTTGTGCCTTTTTCAGTTTCTCATTGTCTGCTTTGAAAATCTGCAGTTCCACAACAAGGTTTCTCATAGTTTCCAGAACCTGGGTGGTAGAACTTCCTTCATTGTTCTGTCCAGGTTATCTAGTAGCTCCTTCCTCGGTATTCTCCTCATGTCTTATCTCTTCTTCATTATGTTCTTGCATGATCACAACAAAAATAAATCTTTTCTGTTTGTAATAGTAAATGTTTTGTTAGTTTTCATTAAACACAAATTCATGTGCTAAGCAAACATTTTTGGCCCCGTTTAAGGTCCAAGTGATGTAACCTTTGCTATGATACCATATGTAATGTTCTCCAAATTTACCAAATAATAATAAAAAAAATCTCAGGGACATTAAATCTTCTTTCTCTTTGAACAACTTATTCTAGAAGACTTACACTTATTATAAGTAGGTAATTGTCGTCATTATTAACCTCCGCAATCTTTTTATTTTCCAGTTATCAATACAACGAACCACCATTATAACATATTCTAACTCTGAGTTACTTCATACTACACAATAATCCTATACATAAGGTCAAGGGTGAATTCTCTATACCCTAACCTTTCGGATTTCTAACATATCTAAAAACAATAACCTCTCCACATTCTAAATATTCACATTTATAACCATTCAATTCTACTAGTATTATAATCCTTTCCATATATGTGTTTATATTATACATAGGACCCTTAGTATCATACTTGTTTCTATGCATAAAACTCCTTGTTAGAGTACAGAAGGAAACCCCATTCGAAATTACAAAGATCCCTATGCATAGACATTATTCATGTCATATAGGGTCTATACGAATGTGAGCTTAAAGCATGTACCTTTAACAAAAAAGTTACAGGCCTTAACATAAAAGTGATTGTACGTTAATTTAACTGGTTGAACAATAGGCCTTGTGAACATTGGTCGTGATGAAACTCCCGAATATGATTAACATAGTTTTCCTTTTGAAAATGTTTAATGATAACGAATTGTTAGTCACACCTTAACTGAACAAGAAAACTAGACTTGATAATCATGTGTATCGTGCCTTAAAGGAGTTGCACTCTCTTGCAATAACTTGGTATGAATTCGAAAGGGTTTCGTCAGACTTGAGTTGAAGTCTTTGTCCAGACCATTAATGGAGACCTGCGAAGGGTAATCTCGAGGTTGTCTCTAGGCCATGTGTCCAATACAAATGTGCCACCTCCATCCGTCACATGGTCAGATACAGTATTCGTACCTCCGACTATTACTCTGCATGGTGAAGGGTTTCTAGGACTAATGGTCCATCCTCCTTTGGCTCTGAGTCTTTTGCGTGATACTTCAGTGATACCCTTGTGATTTTCTTCGGTGAGGAAGGCTAGTGACCTGGAGATATTTACCCGATGTAATGCAGAAAAGGATACACGACCGCCGGGTAATTCGACGATAGAATACATGCTTATGTTATATGTAGTCGAGTGATGAATTTTTCGGATGTTTTAGTCATAGTGATGATGTCTCTGCAACTATTATCCTTACAATTTCTGGTTAAGATTATTCCCTTCATTATTTTTAACTCTAACAACATTTCCATCCATGTTTGGTGTGAGGTATGTATTCCCACTCATGGCAGTGTGGCCCTGTCTCTTTCTGTGAGGGTAGTTCCTAGTCTCTAACGTATTGAAAGTAATTGTAGCAAAAATAAAGTAGACAGTTGGTTGCGATTAGGTCTGTCTCCGTAATAACTTATTACAATTTAATTTGATGGGGACCTTCCTTTCGCCAAATCATATTTCTATAAAACTTCTATCCTGAAACTAAGGATAAAATGAAGTTTACACGTTGATGTGGTTCATGAAATTTCCTCATGAAGGTAGCTACTCATTATTCGAGGGTTTTATTTGACTATTAAGCCCTCTTACCTAGGTGGTTTTGATTTTTGGTCTTGGGAAATAGTCCCATAAGGTTTGGTTAGAGTTTTTGTCATCAACGGTTACCCTCGGTCACCCCTTTAAATATTTGAGCTCACATTTGGTGGGGTAGCTCATGACATATCTATCACTTTCCCTCATGTGGTTAAAACCTTGTTATTGTAATCCCAAACAACAGTCAGCATAAGGTTTCCTATAGAGAAATATGCAACAAGGTCCTCTGTGTATTCTGATGTAAGAAAATTTTTCCATTCATGAGAGTTTCCCATCAAGACCAAGCTTCGATTCTATTGCTTAAACTTGCATCTTGAATTAGTAGTTACCCTTACTGCATTCTTTGTAGGTATGGTTTTTTAACAAAAGTAACTCTACTTACCCTATTCACATTTGTACATGCATGAATACAGTTTAACACTCCCATAGTGTATACTCATTTCATAGCCTCAGACACATTCAAGGAGTTACCCTCACCTGTTGTTCTAGATATTTGGATGTCTATTCATTTTATTTTATTTTATTTTCATCAAGGAAAAGAACTTTAACTTATCCATAAATCTTTCCGCGATTGCATTTTCTTTATTTTCAAATGTAGGTTAAATTAATTAAAAGAACAGAATTGTAACCTTATCTATGATCCAATCATGTAACTCTATAGATCACATTTTATACTGTACATTCTTTTTATCCTGATTTTAAGAATGTTCCTTATTTACTTCTTTCTCAAATAAATGGTAAGGATTTGATTACTATAATCTAATGATGGGACCCTTCTTTACTGTGAGGGTACCCATCAGGAAATCCATGGTCCACTCCATCCCTTCGGGTGTCTGCATGATTTCCTCATCGATGCAAATGGAAGAACGAGCATTTGTTCCCAAAATCGTAAGCTAAGTGAAGTCCAAATATAAATCTGTGATATTTTTTTTTGTAAAATTTACCTTGGTAATTATTCTATATTCAGTATTTGAATTTTCTTTTTACTTCCAACTTAACACTAAATTACAATTTTCTTGGTCTCCTTGGAGGACTGCTCACATTCAAAGTCTTTGTATTCCAGGACAGCGCCTTGCATAAAAAGGTACTTGGGTTCCAACTTGCAGCGTATTTAAAAAAATAACCCCAGGTTCTATTGTAATGATATGGTTCTTCCCTAGAATATTGTTATCATGGAAATTTTGTACCAGACTCCTATAAACAACTGGTTATTTGTATATTCAGTCTTTAAAGAAAGGACAGAGGAGAAACCCCATATTGAATAAGATTTCACTATTTAAGAGTTATGATCACAATGTTATGTAGAGTTGAAGATGCATTTAAGTATTGGTCCGACTCTGGAATATGTAATAGGTTTTATGTATTTGAGTTACTATACCTTTTCTCCTTCGTTATTGTAATGAAATGGGACTGTAACTATTTGCTCCATTAGTGTAGTCAGATTTAATGGAAAAACTCAAATTTTGAGTTATGCAATAGTCAATAAATATTTTTTGTGTATTGGATATCTATGTAACTCAAAAACTCTGTATAGGAAGCAACATGTATATACATATATATTTATATGCTTCCAGAATTATATTTAGCATTTTTACAGTCTAATGTTACTTGAAAATGAACATCTGTATGTATGTGCTCACATGTCTGGTAGAGGTTAAATTTTTTTTTGTATGTATGTATGTGCAACATCTGTATGTATGTGCTCACATATGTATGTATGTGTCACATGTCTGTATGGAAAAACTCAATGTAACGAACCTCCTCGTTATGACAACAACTCTGAAAACAAGTGAATTTTTTTTTTGATAAGGTGTGTGCACGCGTGGAGAAGTAACAACACACTTAATTGTACGACGCCACTCGACAACTAACAAGACGCAACCACGATGTTCAGCACAAGAAGACTGAAAGCACACAACGAGTAACTGCAACAATATACGACCATAGGCACAAGGCGCACAACACGATTAATAAGTCATACTGGGGGGCGCACAGTAAGAACACAGAGGGAAGAATACATGGTGTTAGGGTTACTATTTCTGCACAGGAAAGCAGGGCGTTTGGTCTTATGTCTTCCCGAAAGAAGATTAGACATGCTCCTGGCCGACTGCTCAGGCGAAAACTAGTAACCCGACCTAGAACAAGATGTAAGCAATGCGAACACAATAAGACGACCCTGACATATCACAGTGACAACAAGCAAATATGCCCCTAGACATAAGGCGTACAACTAGCAGTTGTAAGCAGGAAACGACACCAGGTGTTAAGTACAGTAGATTCCCAGAAGGAAGGATCCATCAATAGAGTTTACTATTTCTGCACAGAAAAGCATGCCTTTTAGTCTTATGTCTTCTCGAAAGAAGATTAGACAGGCTCCTGGCCGACTGCTCAGGCAGAAACTAGTAATCTCTGTCAGGTGTGTCGCAAGAGTGGAAACCTTGCCTTTAAAGGGCCCGAGACTCTTGATACGACACTGGATTCCTTACACAGAAAAATCACTCACACAGACATAGATACTAATGCGACAAGGAGGTGTCTACATCTCGCCCGACACAATCGACCAAGCAACCCACTGAATACTATCAAGTAAAACATAAACAAGAAGGACGACTATGTCCTTTACGAAAGGCGCACGACGAGAAGGACTCCGACAACGAGCACCCAAGTTCAACATTGTTTAAATGAGCAACCCCCCCTAATTGACTAACTCGGAGTAATTTATTGTACGTAAGTCAAGTTATTGCACCATATATATTATTAACAACAATAAAAATTACAATAACATTGTCATGAAATATTAACCATCATTCATTTATATCACCTATCCGGACCAAGATTCTACATTTACCAAACCTATTATCTACTACAACCACCAAAATGATAATGACATTCCAAGATAAAAACATTCAATTATATGGCAAGGACCTTACATGTTACTTGTTAACAGAAAATGAAACTATACTAGCTTTAGCATAACATAATCATATCCACACCTCATACTCTAAATACATTTCAATTAAAAAGGACCATGGTTTTACATTTTATTTGCTGATTATTCACAATGTAACTATCCTAACCTTAGCATTTAATAAAATGACAATGTTTTACTTTGTATATGATATCAACACTAACCTGTTGTTTTAATTACAAGGAACTAACCTTTCGTTTTATTTTATAATGAAATTACAAGAGCTAACATTTCATTATTTAACGATATATTATAATGAAATTACTCCGCACCAATTGTAATGACGATAGATTTCGGCAAGGTACCGATGTCATGACATAATAATTCAATAACCATGCAATTTAGTAACCTACCACATTACATGAAAAATTTCTAATCTGAACATCACTGTTTAGTTTAGGTTACAAGATCCTTACTCTCCCATAATTAAGACAGTATATCAATGACTCTATTTTTAAATAACCCAACTGGAAATCTATGATGGCAACTTTTAATCTAAATCACAACATTTAATTTGATATTAATTACAGCGTCCCATGATTAGTTACAGCATTTAATTGTAGACGGAAGACTGGCATTCTATAAGTACCACTTTTAATATTCGTTATAACATGTAATATTTAATGTTAATTACAACCCTCAATAATTAATTACAGCATTTAATTATGGACTGAAACTGGCATTCTATCATGACCCCATTAAATTTTCATTACAACGTTTAACAAAAATATGACCTTCTATAATTGATTACAACATTTAAATAGAGAACGAGAACTGGCATTCGGTAGTGACCATGTTAAATCTGCATTATAACGTTAATATTAAATACATCATGCCTTAATCGACTACTGCATTTAAATACAAACAAGAACTGGCATTCTATAGGACCATGTTAATCTGCATATAAATTTAATATTAAGTACATCGTTCCTTAATCGACTACAACATTTAATACAAATGAGAACTGGCATTTTATAATGAGAAGGTTTTAAAATTCGAAATACCAATAACTAGCAAAGTATTATAACCAAAGGTGTTAACGTTCCCACGACAAACATTTAAGTTAGAGCTATTATCTTGCTCTGCAAGCTCAGGAAATCCGAAATTCCCTATGGAGGAGGTGTTGGGACACTGCCACTGAGATTTCGCAGCAGAGGAAAGACGCTACCGTCTCAGAGGGAGGGCGCAGGTCTGGAAATTATCCAAACAGAGGGCCATCCACACACAGTCACAGACTGGGGCCACGTTCACCAGTCAGAAGGTAGGGGCGTAGGTCTTCCTCCCCATCGCACAGAGGAGTCTCCACGCAATACAGAAGCAGAGAAATCCTCCACGCAGAGGTTGAGTCAACAAAATGCAGACAGGGGTAGCAACGCGGGGATGGTTATCAACGCAGATCCCAACAAAAATGTAGGGCTCCATAAGGGAAATGTGGACAGCAACCAGAATGCAGCCTGAAAGGAAAACGTGGACAGCAAGGCGACCATGGAAGTTTTTACCAGAATTGCCAGCGATAAAGGGACAACAGACTCGCCAATCACATACCAAGCAAGAAATGGTTGTTCTTTTCTTAAAATGTTGAAACAAGGGAAATTAATTCCAAAATGCGGATGTAAGTGACAGCAAAAATTTCTGAACTCGCTAACTAGGCGTCAAGAATCTTAACTACCAGATGCATTAAGGCTAGTTCTGATTACCAATAGTAACCAACAATTTGGGTCAACATTCAGTTCAAGGTCCAATACCAATTTCTAGATAAAACTACCCTTCCTAAACTTCACTGCGCCTTTTGAACTAAAATGGTGCCGCAACCGAATCAGACACTAAAGGCGTTACCTACAAGTGGACTCAATTAAATTTCGGCATATAGTTTTCAATAACTGAACAGACATGCGAAATCACTTTCTTTGTTTTAAATCCAGCGTTTAAACGACAAGGGGAGTCATACATCTGAACTGTTCGGGATAAGTGGAAACTACTAAGGCGATGGCTCACCTCATTGATTCAATGCATAATAATTCAGAGCGATAATTAAATATAAATGACTAGAATCTATTCAGACTTACAAGTTTCAGTCCCAACCGGATCTATAATTTTCCGTCGTAAGAAACTCATACACAGAAAAACCAACTAAAACCTCCATAATACACCTACAGGTCTAAGTTATACATTCTACACAGTTTATCATTCAACTGAAGGGGCGTACCTTTGCCTGCTCGCCTGTTCCAAGAGTCGTCCACGTGCTCCTTGTCGCTCCCTCTCGCCGACCGTAGTGACCTCACCGGTACCTCCAAGCCAATCGCTAGGGGTACTCTGCTTCCCCCTTAGCCCCCCGAGCCGCAAAGGGGCCACACAATATCCAGAGATAAGACTAGCTTCTCAGCTCGCCTCCAAGGATGAGCTACCACTCCAATACAGCTGAGATAAACCCAACTCCTCACAAGAAATCCGTCAAGCCACAATCCGGCAGCGTAACATTACGCTAATCGTTCCCCCTTTCTTCCTTCTTTTCCCCTTCTTTTATAGAAATTTGAGACCCCCCTACTTTCCTAAATCATTATTAATTAAATTTTTATGAAAAGCCTCTAAAAATTCACTGTCGTCCAAGTGTCACTAATCCCCACGGTTCTCCAAAAATTCATTTCTTTTTAATAATTAAAAGACTCAATTCCCTCACCCCCCCTTTAATCGCTGCTAAAATTAATTCTAGGGTTCCTAGATCCCCTCTCATGCTTTTAATAACTTTCCTAAAATGAAGTTTCTAATTTTTAGTAACTCCTTAAATGTTGATTCCTTTTCGCTTTTTACCCTATGTCTCCTACTTTCCAATATTAAGTTTCCTTAAATACAAGTTTCCTGATTTCTATTAATTGTTCCTTTCCTCTCTTTTTTTTATTTTGTTTATTTATTTATTTTTTTAAAACCCAAAATGATAAAGCACTTATTAATCTTTTCATTGTATTTCTAAAATCCTAGCTTTTATACTCCCACACTTTAATAATTTTAATTCTTCTTTATAATTTAAAAGCCATGGGTTTCACTCAATTTATCTCCCTCATTACATTACCCCCTTTAATTTTAAGAAGACTTTAAGGGTGCCACTCGCCAACTTGACAGATTGGTAGACATTTATAACCCCTGGAGTCAACACTCCAGCAGGTGAACTTGTGGGAGACTAAGGTCTCTAAGGAATAAGGCCCCCGCCTTATTGCGTGTCCCTTAGGATCATCGTGAGCGACTATCGCAGTCTTCCCTCATGGCATCGTGGATCCTCTCAAACTAGGTAATCGTTAACCTACAGTTCGAGCCACGGCGGGAGTGCTAGTAGGCTGTGGCAGGGCTGTTGTCCACACCTCTCCCTCAACCTCTCTGGAAATCATGTGTGGCCCCTTTACTCCATATGTGAGTCTGGTCGACAAGCTATCGTCAGCCTACATCATCAACCATCATGTCAGATCATGTCAACAACATATCATAAAATCAATAACATATCATCAAAACAAAGCAATATCACCGTAAATGAAACAACCCAAATAGCCCACTCCCTGACTCAATCTGGAGTCCAAGGGAGTTCCACCGATGCCTCTGCATCCTCAAGGTCCGAAACCCTGCACACTCAATTAAACTGAGTCAGCAGCACCTGTCTACATCAAAGTAGTAAAAACATCCTGTCATCCAACTTAACACATCATAATGAAGGAAAAAATTTTATCATCATAAAAATCCAGATCACTTGCAAGCAAGTGTCCTCAAAGAATAAGTTTTGTAAGTGCACCAGAGAGGGATGTTACATACACCCCCTCTTGGTCTAAACTTTGTCCTGAAGTTTCTCAGTATAAATGCCGAAATAAATGTACCACAATATCATAAGTACCCCAGTATCATAATTCTTTCTATTAAACAAAAATCGAAACTGTTGGCGCATATCATATGCATCCTCCCAGGTCGCCGAGTGCGGACTATAACTTTTTCACTGGACCTTGACCTGTTCTACAGTTCGACGTTGTAACTGTCGAACGCGATGATCTAAGATCCGGACTGGCTCAGCCGTGAGCGCTCCCTCGTCCGATACCTGCAAATAACTCATGTCAATCACGTGTGTCGGATCACTAATATAATGTCTCAAAACAGATACATGAAAAACATCGTGCATACACCTCAAAGAATCAGGCAAGGCTGGTCGATAGGCCACGGGCCCCTTTCTCTCCACAATCTCGAAGGGTCCCATGAACCTAGGAGAGATTTTAGCTCCCTTTCCAAACTTGATCGAACTCTTATGCGGTTTAACCCGCAAGAAGACTCGATCGCCGACCTCGTAACTACGGTCGACTCGGTGCGCATCGGCATAACTCTTCTGTCGATCCTGCGCTTCCTTAATCCTTTGTCTTATGGTTTGCATCTACTCTTCCATTTATTGGATCTCTTATGGTCCCACCAGGACCCTATTCTCAAGCCGATCCTAACTCAAGGGAATCCAACACAGTCGCCCATAAAGGAACTCAAAAGGCGCCATCTTAATGGTGCTCTGGTAACTGTTGTTGTAAGCGAACTCTACTAGAGGCAACAATTCCTCCCAACACTTTTGTTGGTCCATTACGTACATGCGCAACATGTATTCCAAGGTTTGGTTCGTTCGTTCGGTCTGTCCTTCAGTCTCTGGGTGATACGCAGTACTAAAGTTAAGTTGAGTTCCCAAGGCCTCTTGGAAACTCGTCCAAAATCGTCCTGTAAACACCGATCCTCGATCGGATATAATCTTTTTGGGAATGCCATGCAGCCTCACAATCTCACTGATGAAAACTCTCGCTATTTCCAGTGCCTAATACGTCGTACGCACAGGAATAAAGTGAGCACTCTTCGTCAGACTGTCTACTACTACAAAAATCGAGTCGTGTCTCCTTGCCGTCAGTGGAAATCCAACAATAAAATCCATCGAAATGACTTCCCATTTCGATTCCAGAATGGCATGTGGTTGAAGTAATCCTGCCAAGTGTCTATGTTCAGCCTTTACCCGYTGACACTCGAGACATCTAGACACAAAGTTGACTATGTCGGACTTCATTCCTTTCCAGAAGAACAAGGGCTTAAGGTCTGCCCTCATCTTCGTAACTCCCGGGTGAGCCATGTAAACTGCTCTATGAGCCTCGCTCAGGATCAACATCCTCAACTCGTCGTTTGGCGGTACGTAAATACGACCTCTAAACCTCAATAAACCATCGCTATCAAATGAATATCCCTCATATCGTGGTACCATCATTGTGTTTTGTCCGATAAAATCCTCGACTTCTTTGTACCAGTCATCGTCTCGCTGTAAAGTGAGAATCTTCTCACGTAGATTCGTCAGAAGAGGCAACACTGAAAAGATCCATGGTCTCCGACTCAAAGAATCTGCCACTTGGTTCACTGTTCCCTTTATGTAAGAAATATCGAAGTCGTACTCGCTAAGCAATTCCGACCAACGTCGTTGTCACGCGTTCAGGTCGCTTTGCGTAAAAATGTGGTGTAATCCACAATGATCAGTCTTTAATTCAAATTTTTGTCCAACAAGGTAGTGTCTCCAAACCTTCAAGGCATATACAATGGCTAATAACTCCAAATCATGCGTTGCGTAGTTCTCCTCATGCCTCCTTAGTTCCCTAGAAATGTAAGCAATCACTCGTCCATCTTGCATCAAGACTCCACCTAAACCTTCCTTGGATGCATCAATGCATACCAAGAAGTCTACGTCCATGTCAGGGACCTTTAGTATCGGCGTTGTTGTCAACAACTCTTTAAGCCTCTGAAACGCTTCCACGCATTTCTCTGTCTAAACAAACTTCTTGCTTTTCTTCTGCAATTCCGTGATCGGATTGGCTATCTTTGAAAATCCCTCGACAAACCGTCGATAGAATCCTGCTAAACCCATAAAACTACGCACTTCTGTGACATTTGTCCGCACGGTCCATTCCATAATAGCCTCGACCTTGGCTGGATCCACGGCGATGCCTTCGCCGGAAATGACATGCCCTAAGTAGTGAATCCTTGATTGATAAAAAGAGCATTTGGACAACTTCCCATACAATTTGTGCTCTCCTAGGAACTGTAGTACCAAGCGCAAGTGCTCATCATGCTCCTTTGTCGTCTAAGAGTAGATAAAAATATCGTCAATGAATACTTGGACGAACTTGTCCAAGTACTCGCGGAACACCCCGTTCATCAAACTCATGAATAACCCTGGGGCGTTTGTCAATCCAAACGGTAAAACAGTAAACTCGTAATGTCCAAATATTGTCTTAAAAGCGGTCTTAGGGACGTCATCCTCCGTGATCCGTAACTGGTGATACCCTGATCGCAAATCGATCTTGGAGAACACCGTCGCACCCTTCATTTGATCGAACAGATCATCAATTCTCGGCAAGGGATACTGATTCTTGATCATAGCCTTGTTCAGTTGACGGTAGTCAATGAAAAGCCTCCATGATCCGTCCTTCTTCCGAATGAAAATAACTGGTGCACCCCATGGTGACACACTAGGACGTATCAATCCCAGGTCCAACAACTCCTTCAATTGCATTTTCAACTCTTGCAACTCCGGGGTCGACATCCGATAAGGCGTTCTTGCTATCGGTTCAGTCCTCGGTTTCAGGTCTATGGTAAACTCCAATTCTTTTTCTGGTGGCATCCCAGGCAACTCCTCTGGAAATACGTCCGCAAACTCCTTCACCACCGGAAGGTGTTCTAGACCTTCTGCTACTCCCTTTTCGTTTAGCGCAAGGATCGCATAAAGCTTGCACCCCTTGCGCATACTATTTCGTAACTGTAAGGAAGAGACGAACCTCAGGGATACTCCCTGGTTCCATCCTACGATCACCCATCTCTGTCCTTCATCATCCACCAAGCTCAACCATTTCGTCTTACAGTTGAGTATCGCCTCATGCGATTCCAACCAATCCATACCAATCACGACGACATAAGATCCTAATATCGTGACGTACAAGTTGACCCTCATGACAAACTCTCCCAGGTTAAGGGCACAACCCGTAACCTTTCCTCCGACCTTCTGTTTGGCTCCCGAAGCCATCTCCACGAAGCTAAACTCATCCTGTTCAACTGCCTTTACCTTAATCCTTTTTAGCGCTGCACCAGAAATAAAACTCTCAGTAGCACCTGGGTCTATCAAAATACTAAGGGTCTGGTCAACGACAGTACCTGTCGTCTCGAGCACTATCGACTGGTGCTCTGCCTGGCGATTATTCACCGCTGCGTGAATCCTATGGGCCTTGCCCATATCTCCCACTGTAGCGGATCTGGATGATCCGGACGCTCTAGTCCTCTCCACAGGACAGTCGTGTTGGTAGTGTGGTTCCCCACATGTCCAACACCCCTTCTTCGGCCCAGTGGTCCTCGTACCCGAAGTAGAAGATGACTGCCCACTGGCCTGGAACCCTAGTCTGTTCTGCTGAACAGGCCTAAACTGCTGCTGCGGCGAGCGACGTTGTTGCTATTGTTGTGGTCCTTGATAAGGTGTCCGCTGCTGAGGCGGCGATCGTCGAGGTGTAGTGAATGTGGATCCCCTCTGGAAGCCACGATACCCTGGCGTATGTCTCGCTGGTGTCTGCTGCTGCTGCGTACCAGATGAACCCTGCCCTACAGGTCTCGCTAGAGTCCTGGTTTGACCCCCACTGATAAGATCCTCCTCTGCTATGAGGGCCTTTTGGACAACGTCGTGCAAGGTTTGAGGCATCAGAATCCTAACCTTTGCACGCAGGCTGCCATTAAGGCCAAACACGAGCCTGTTTACCTTGAGCTTCTCAGTGTTCAGGTGCGAAGCATACTGGACCAGCTCCATAAAACGTGCCTCATACTCGGGCACCGTACGACGTCCCTGTCGTAATGTGTTGAACTCATTGAGCTGACGCTCAATGAATTCCTCTGAAAGATACCTCTCTCGGAACCGTTCCTCGAACAGTTCCCATGACACGTCTTCGACGGCCATGTTCAGCTGCGGTAGGAGCATCCTCCACCATAGAAGAGCGCTCCCCTTTAGTTGAAAGACCACCATGCGAACCTTCATGTTGGAGGTATAATCGCGAAGTGCGAAGCATATCACCATATTCTCCAACCATGCATCGGCGACTGCGTCGTTCGGGGCACCAAAGAACTCGAGAAATTTTACCTTTTCGAGTTCACGGTGAATTCTACCTATAACGGCCGGTGCGCGCGGTAGAACGTAGGTAGGTTCCGGCGCCCTGGCCTCATCTCTGTCCAATCAGTTGATCAGCGCCTCGGACATGCGCTGAAAAGATCTCATCATCCCCACGACATCAGCAACTGCGATATGCTCCTTTCCGAGAACCTGCTCGCCTCCCTGGGGGTTAGACCCCTCAGGCGTGGATGCTGCTGGAGGCGTCGCGCCTCCTCCCCTAGCACCCCGTCATCTGCCTCCCCGACATCCTCTAACCATGATTACCTGCACGCACACAATCAACTCGATCAGCAACAGTATAATCAATCTAATCATGCCAACAAAAGCCGTAGCGAATCCCAAGTCGCGGGTCGAACCGACTCTGATACCATATGTAACGAACCTCCTCGTTACGACAACAACTCTGAAAACAGGTGCAATTTTTTTTTGATAAAATGTGTGCGCGCGTGGAGAAGTAACAACACACTTAACTGTACGACGCCACTCGACAATCAACAAGACGCAACCATGATGTTCAGCACAAGAAGACTGAAAGCACACAATGAGTAACTGCAACAATATACGACCATAGGCACAAGGCGCACAACACGAACAATAAGTCATCCTGGGGGGCGCACAGTAAGAACACAGAGGGAAGAATCCATGGTGTTAGGGTTACTATTTCTGCACAGGAAAGCAGGGCGTTTGGTCTTATGTCTTCCCGAAAGAATATTAGACATGCTCCTGGCCGACTGCTCAAGCAGAAACTAGTAACCCGACCTAGAACAAGACACAAGCAATGCGAAAACAACAAGACGACCCCGACATATCACAGTGACAACAAGCAAAAATGCCCCTAGACATAAGGCGTACAACTAGAAGTTGTAAGCAGGAAACAACACCAGGTGTTAAGTACAGTACAATCCCAGAAGGAAGGATCCATCAGTAGAGTTTACTATTTCTGCACAGAAAAGCAAGGCTTTTAGTCTTATGTCTTCTCGAAAGAAGATTAGACATGCTCCTGGCCGACTACTCAGGCAGAAACTAGTAATCTCTGTTAGGTGTCTCGCAATAGTGGAAACCCTGCCTTTAAAGGGCCCGAGACTCTTAATACGGCACTGGATTCCTTACACAGAAAAATCACTCACACAGACATAGATACTAAGGCGAAAAGGAGGTGTCTACATCTCGCCCAACACAACCGACCAAGCAACCCACTGAATACTATCAAGTACAACATAAACAAGAAGGACGACTACGTCCTTTACGGAAGGCGCACAACGAGAAGGACTCTGACAACGAACACCCAAGTTCAACATTGTTTAAATGAGAAACCCCCCCTAATTGACTAACACGGAGTAATTTATTGTATGTAAGTCAAGTTATTGCACCATATATATTATTAACAACAATAAAAATTACAATAACACTGTCATGAAATATTAACCATCCTTCATTTATATCACCTATCCGGACCAAGATTCTACATTTACCAAACCTCTTATATGCTACAACCACCAAAATGATAATGACATTCCAAGATAAAAACATTCAATTATATGGCAAGGACCTTACATGTTACTTGTTAACAGAAAATGAAACTATACTAGCTTTAGCATAGCATAATCATATCCACACCTCATACTCTAAATACATTTCAATTAAAAAGGACCATGGTTTTACATTTTATTTGCTGATTATTCACAACGTAACTATCCTAACCTTAGAATTTAATAAAATGACAATGTTTTACTTTGTATATGATATCAACACTAACCTGTTGTTTTAATTACAAGGAACTAACCTTTTGTTTTATTTTATAATGAAATTACAGGAGCTAACTTTGCATTATTTAACAATATATTATAATGAACTTACTCCACACCAATTGTAATGACGAGAGATTTCGGCAAGGTACCGATGTCATGACATAATAATTCAATAACCGTGCAATTTAGTAACCTACCACATTACATGAATAATTTCTAATCTGAACATCACTGTTTAGTTTAGGTTACAAGATCCTTACTCTCCCATAATTAAGACAGTATATCAATGACTCTATTTTTAAATAACCCAACTGGCAATCTATGATGGCAACTTTTAATCTAAATCACAACATTTAATTTGATATTAATTACAGCGTCCCATGATTAGTTACAGCATTTAATTGTAGACGGAAGACTGGCATTCTATAAGTACCACTTTTAATATTCGTTATAACATGTAATATTTAATGTTAATTACAACCCTCAATAATTAATTACAACATTTAATTATGGACTGAAACTGGCATTCTATCATGACCCCATTAAATTTGCATTACAACGTTTAACAAAAATACGACCTTCTATAATTGATTACAGCATTTAAATAGAGAACGAGAACTGGAATTCGGTAGTGACCATGTTAAATCTTCATTATAACGTTAATATTAAATACATCATGCCTTAATTGACTACTGCATTTAAATACAAACGAGAACTGGCATTCTATAGGACCATGTTAATCTGCATATAACTTTAATATTAAGTACATCATTCCTTAATCGACTACAGCATTTAATACAAATGAGAACTGGCATTCTATAATGAGAAGGTTTTAAAATTCGAAATACCAATAACTAGAAAAGTATTGTAACCAAAGGCGTTAACGTTCCCACGACAATCATTTAAGTTAGAGCTATTATCTCGCTTTGCAAGCTCAGGAAATCCGAAATTCCCTGCGGGGGAGGTGCTGGGACACTGCCACTGAGATTTCGTAGCAGAGGAAAGATGTTACCGTCTCAGAGGGAGGGCGCAGGTCTGGAAATTATCCAAACAGAGGGCCATCCACACACAGTCACAGACTGGGGCCACGTTCACCAGTCAGAAGGCAGGGACATAGGTCTTCCTCCCCATCGCACAGAGGAGTCTCCACACAATACAGAAGCAGATAAATCCTCCACGCAGAGGTTGAGTCAACAAAATGCAGACAGGGGTAGTAACGCGGGGATGGTTATCAATGCAGATCCCAACAAAAATGCAGGGCTCCATAAGGGAAACGTGGAGAACAACCAAAACGCAGCCTGAAAGGAAAACGTGGACAACAAGGCGACCATGTCCGTTTTTACCAAAACTGCCAGCGATAAAGGGACAACAGACTCGCGAGTCACATACCAAGCACGAAATGGTTGTTCTTTTCTTAAAATGTTCAAACAAGGGAAATTAATTCCAGAATGCAGATGTAAGTGACAACAAAAATTTCTGAACTCGCTAACCAGGCGGCAAGAATCTTAACTACCAGATGCATTAAGGCTAGTTCTGATTACCAACTGTAACCAGCAATTTGGGTCAACATTCAGTTCAAGGTCCAATATCAATTTCTAGATGGAACTACCCTTCCTAAACTTCACTGCGCCTTTTGAAATAAAATGGTGTCGCAACCGAATCAGACCCTAAAGGCGTTACCTACAAGTGGACTCAATTAAATTTTGTCATACAGTTTTCAATAATTGAACAGACATGCGAAATCACTTTCTTTGTTTTAAATCCAGCGTTTAAACGACAAGGGGAGTCATATATCCGAACTGTTCGGGATAAGTGGAAACTGCTAAGGCGATGGCTCACCTCATTGATTCAATGCATAATAATTCAGAGTGATAATTAAATATAAATGACTAGAATCTATTCAGAGTTACAAGTTTCAGTCCCAACTGGATCTATAATTTTCCGTCGTAAGAAACTCATACACAGAAAAACCAACTAAAACCTCCATAATACACCTACAGGTCTAAGTTATACATTCTACACAGTTTATCATTCAAATGAAGGGGCGTACCTTTGCCTGCTCGCTTGTTCCAAGAGTCGTCCACGTGCTCCTTGCCACTCCCACTCGCCGACCGTAGCGACCTCACCGGTACCTCCCAGCCAATCGCTAGGGGTACTCTGCTTCCCCCTTACCCCCCCGAGCCGCAAATGGGCCACACAAGATCCAGAGATAAGACTAGCTTCTCAGCTCACCTCCAAGGCTGAGCTACCACTCCAATACAGCTGAGATAAACCCAACTCCTCACAAGCAATCCGTCAAGCCACAATCCGGCAGCGTAACGTTACGCTAACCGTTCCCCCCTTTCTTCCTTCTTTTCCCCTTCTTTTATAGAAATTTGAGACCCCCCTACTTTCCTAAATCATTATTAATTAAATTTTTATGACAAACCTCTAAAAATTCATTGCCGTCCAAGTGTCACTAATCCCCACGGTTCTCCAAAAATTCATTTCTTTTTAATAATTAAAAGACTCAATTCCCTCACCCGCCCTTTAATCGCTCCTAAAATTACTCCTAGGGTTCCTAGATCCCCTCTCATGCTTTTAATAACTTTCCTAAAATGAAGTTTTTGATTTTTAGTAACTCCTTAAATGTTGATTCCTTTTCTCTTTTTACCCTATGTCTCCTACTTTCCAATATTAAGTTTCCTTAAATACAAGTTTCCTGATTTCTATTAATTGTTCCTTTCCTCTCTTTTTTTTTATTTTGTCTATTTATATATTTTTTTTATTTTTTTAAAACCCAAAATGATAAAGCACTTATTAATCTTTTCATTGTATTTCTAAAATCCTAGCTTTTATACTCCCACACTTTAATAATTTTAATTCTTCTTTATAATTTAAAAGCCATGGGTTTCACTCAATTTATCTCCCTCATTACTTTACCCCCTTTAATTTTAAGAAGACTTTAACGAACACTTAGGAGGGTTTTAGTTTACGTCCTTAAGTTTTTTTTTTTTTTTTTGGAGGGTCTTCTCCTAAGGCTAAACAAAATTTTATCTTAGGGATGTTTTAAATTTGGGTTTAGATTTGAACTGGGCGACAATTAATTAGGGGAGTCGTCTTAGGAATTTCGTCAGGCGTTAAGGTCTTAGGGTCATTTAGGTTTGTCTCAACATCATCATAAATGCAACGTGCCCTTCAGGACGCACTACGTGCTCCAAGGGTGCCACTTGCCTTGTTTGCTTCTGTTGCGCGACGTGCCCTTCAGGATGCACCACATGCTCCAAGGGTGCCACTCGCCAACTCGTGTTTCTTTTGCGCGACGTG
>ML783396.1:1281101-1302512 GCA_009831015.1 Picea engelmannii | reverse complement strand
TGTATGTGCTCACATGTCTGGTAGAGGTTAAAATAGCCCAGTAATTATTCTATTTTATTTAACTTACATGGATATCCCATGTACCTACCATAACTAACACACAATAGATGTCATTACTTTATTCATTAACTAAAATCAGACTGCATCTACAACAACTAACACATAATAGCTTTATTACTTCATTCATTAACAAAATCAAACTGTACCTACAACAACTAACACACAGTAGATTTATTACTTTATTCATTAACAAAATCAAATTGTACCTACAACAACTAACACACAATATTTTTATTACTTTATTCCTTAACAAAATCAAACTTCCAAGTTCTCACCCTATAATTCGTTTTATTCCACTTAGCCATTATCCAATAAAAACAATTGAGCAAAAACAATAGATAGGAGTAAATATCTGAACAAAGTGTTGGGACAAGAAATGGAATATCCAAGTTCCACCCAACCATAGAACGAAACAACCAATCTACTTTCTCCATTCACCCCTTAACCTGACCATGAATCCATGAGGGAGAACTCCAAACTCCTCATTAGCTATCCTCCTCTTCCAGAATCGGAAAAATTCTCCTTGCCTCACACTCAGAAAACCAGTTCTCATAAAAAGAAGTGATATTCCTCACCTTAGCATACTAGGCAGTGTCCTGTCTCCTCCCATATGTTATATATCCAAAAACATCTTGTGCCTAAGTCTTTTCCCCTTCGGAATTTTTGCATCTTTGCAAATCCCTGATTTTTAGGGGTTTCCAATTGGCCAAATTCCTAATTATCCACTTGTAGAATTCAACCCTAAGGTAGTTCAAACATGCTCCCCACTCATGGAGTCATGGTCAGGTGATTTCAACCTGGTTGTTCCATTTGTCTCTCAACAATAAATATAAAAATATTTGTTTCTTACAAGTGTCATAGTCAAAGAGTTGGTTGGGAAAATCAAATCTTTTCCCAATAGTCATAATAATAATTTACAATTAACTAAATTCCAAATTCAGAATTTCCATAAATGGCAATAATTTTCCAATTTCAAATTTACCAAAAATGGAAATAAATTCCTAAGCGTTTTTCATACTTTAATAATATATATATATATATTGTGGATATTACATTTGATTTACTCTCAGATGATGGAGGAGCAAGACGAGAACTTGTTCATGGTAATGCAGTGTCTACAAGAGAACACATTGTATGGTAAATTGTCTAAATGCTCGTTTTATCAATCGAATATTCGCTACGTAGGGCATGTCATATACAACGAAGGTATCACTATGGATCCAACAGATGTCCCCAAAGTGCGTAGCTTCTAGTTTTAGTGGGATACTATTGAACGTTTGTCGAGGGTTTTTTGAAGATAGCGAATCTGACCACGAAATTGCAGAAGAAGAACAAGAAGTTTGTTTGGACCGAGAAATACGTTGAGGCATTTTAGAGGCTCAAGGAGATGTTGACGATAGAACCAATACTAAAGTTCCCTGACATGGAAGTGGACTTCTTGGTGTGAACTGACACATCCAAGGAAGGCTTAGGTAGAGTCTTGATGGAAGACGATCGAGTGATCGCTTACATCTCAAAAAATTTGAGAAGGCATGAGGAGAACTATGCAACGCATGATTTGGAGTTGTTAGCCATTGTTTATGCATTGATAGTTTGGAGACACTACCTTATTGGATGGAAATTCGAGCTAAAAACAGACTATTGTGGACTACAATAGATCTTCATGCAAAGCGACTTGAACGTGCGACAATGAGGTTGGTCGGAATTGCTTAGCGAATACGATTTCGAGATTACTTACATAAAAGGAATGATTAACAAAGTGGCAGATGCGTTGATTCAGAGACCACACATATTTTCGGTGATGCCTCTTCAAACGAATCTACATGAAAAGATCCTAACTTTACTGTGAGAAGATGACTGGTAAAAAGAGGTCAAGGATTTTTCAGAGAAAACACAATGATGGTACCAAAATTTGTGGGATTTATTGTGGACAACGACTCATTATTGAGATTTGAAATTTGAACTTATGTACCACCCAATAATGAATTGAGGAGTTTGATCCTAAATGAGGCTCATAGACAAGTGTACATGGCTCATCCTAGAGTCACGAAGATGAGGGAAGACCTTAAATCCTTACTCTTCTGGAAAGGAATGAAGGCAGACATAGCCAACTACGTGGAAATATGTCTAGAATGTGATCATGTGAAGGATGAATAGAGACATCTGACAAGATTAATACAACCAAACTCTATTCCAGAATCGAAATGGGAAGTCATTTTGATGGATTTCATTGTTAGACTTCCACTGAAGACAAGGAGACATGACTCTATTTTTGTGGTAGTCGACACTCTAACGAAGAGTGCTCATTTTGTTTATGTGTGTACGATGTATCAGACACCTGACTTAGCTATAATTTTCATCAGTGAGATTGTGAGGCTACATGGCATGCCTAAGAGGATTATATCTGATAGAGGATCGATGTTTATAGGACAATTTTGGACTAGTTTCCAAGAGACCTTGGGAACCCAACTTATCTTTAGTACTATGTATCACCCAAAAACATATGGGAGGACTGAGTGAACAAACCAAATCTTGGAGGATATGTTGCATATGTACATGATGGATCAACAAAAGTATTGGGAATAATGTTTTCCACTCGTAGAATTTGCATATAACAACAGGTATCAAAGCACCATTATAATGGCACCTTTCGAGTTTCTTTACAGGCGACAGTGTCAGACGCCTTTGAGTTGGGATCAGTTTGAGGATAGGGTCCTGGTGGGACCTGAAGCAATCTAAGAAATGGAAAACCAAATGAAAACCATAAGACAAAGGATAAATGAAGCGTCAGATTGCTAGAAGAGTTATGTCAATGCACGTTGTATCGATCATAGTTATGAAGTTGGCGATCGAGTCTTCTTGTGGGTGAAACTACATAAGAGTTCGATCAAGTTTGGAAAGGGTGATAAACTCTCTCCTAGGTTTGTAGGACCCTTCAAAATTGTGGAAAGGAAGGGGCCCATGGCCTATTGACTATCCTTTCCTGATTCTTTGAGGCGTATGCACAATTTGTTTCACATATCTATTTTGAGACATCATGTTACTGATCCTACACATTTTATTTGCATGAGTTCCTTGCAGGTATCAGATGAGGGTACGCTCATGGTAGAGCCAATCTGCATCCTGGACCATCGTGTTCGAAGACTACAACGTCGAACAGTAGATCAGGTCAAGGTCTAGTGGGACATCTATAGTCCACACTCGGCAGCCTGGGAGGATGCATATGATATGCGTCAACAGTTCCCATTTTTGTTTGATAGTTAGACATATGATACTGTGATACACTTTATTTCGACAATTATGTACTGTGAAACTTCGGGACAAAGTTTAAAACAAGAGGGGGTGTATGTAACATCCCTCTCTTGCGCGCAATGAGAGAACTCATTCTTTGAGGACACTTGCGTGCAAGTGATCCGGTTCTTCATATGATTGGTTGATTTGATTAGGATTATGAGATATTGTGAATTTGATCATATGTTATTTTTTTTTGGATTTACATAGACAGGTGTTATTGACTGGGTTCTCCTAACTTGTGAATTATTATGGACGTTGAGGATGTCGAGGCATCGATGAAACCCCTTAGACTTCAGATTGATTCAGGAAGTGGATTGTTAGGGTTTAAATGTGGTTGATGTGACATATGGAAATATGATTAGATATTATGATGTTGATTGTTTTTTCTAACATGATTCATTGATGGATGTAGGATGATGATAGCTTGCCGAAAAGACTCACATTTGGAGTAAAGAGGTCATGCACGACAACCAGAGACATTGAGGGAGAGGTGTGGGAGCATCCCTGACACAGCCTACTAGGTCTCCCATCATGGCTCGAGTTGTACATTAATGACTACCTAGTTCGAGAAGACCCACGATGCCATGAGGGAAGACTATGATAGTCTCTCACAATGATTCTAAGGGGTATGTAATAAGGCAGGGTACTTATTCCTCAGAGGCCCTAGAAAACTATGCCTCCTTAGGACCTAGTCTGCCTTAAAATGAATGATGTGATAAGTAAAGTTTAATAACATCTTTTTCCCTTAAGAATTGTTTCCAATCCTAGTCGATTGAAAACATAGGTCTGATTAGAACCTTAGAACAAAAAAAAACTCATTAGACATATAATAGGAAGGGGGTAAATAAAATTCAAGCATTAAAAATTAAAGTGGAAATTTTAATAAAGGTTTAATTAATAAGAGGGGTATTGGTTGTTTTTGTCTAAATCTGCTAATTCTGAACTTAGTTATAAAAAGGTGGAAACTTTAAGAAAAAGGGAAACTTAAATAAAAGGGGGAAACCTAAGGAGAAGGGGGAACTTAAAGAAAAGGGGAAACTTAAAGAAAAATGGGAATGTCTAACTTAGTAAGGAATCTAGCCTTTGGAACTTTGTATTTATGAACTCAACTAGGAGTAAGTAAGGCGTAAGTCATTTAAGAATTGTAAGGGAATAATGAGACACCGAGGAGCATTTTTAGGAATGCTTATAGGTGGGTGAGGGAAATAGACAAATTGATTTAATTAATAAAATTGATTTTCTCGTGCAATTAGGGGATCGGGCGACATGTGAATGGGGGAGGTTTTTCAAAATTAATTAAATGAAAAAGTAATCTAATGAGGATTTCTGAAAACTAATGACTAAGAAAAATCTATAAAAAGGATGGAAGATGAGGAGTGTGAATCACATCTATCTTGTGTAACGTTACGCTACTGCAATTTCATGTTGACTAAACTTTCTCTTGTGGGAGTTGGGATACCCAGCTCGGGTAACGAGTGGTAGCTCGACCTTGTAATGTGAGATGGGTTCTATTATTTTCTGGTATCGTGTGCATGGCCCCTTTGCAGCTCGGGGGGATCAGGGGGAAGAAGAGTACCCCTAGCATTGGCTGGAAGGTATTTGTGAGGTCTCATCGGTCGGCAAGTGAAATCAGGATGGAGTGAGCCCACGAGAGGAGATCTTCACCTGGTCTTCATCAGTAAAGGTACCTCTGTTAAAGTTGTTCTTGCAATAAAATTTAATTTGCACTTGTTTATTTTACTGTATTCAGATGACAATTTCATAACCATAAGCTTTCCTCACATATGTAATTCTACAGTAATTGTAATCCCCTTGTTGTTTGATTCATCCTGTAAGGAAACTTGTTATCCATAATATCTTTTACTTTTGAGTTACTGTGTAATTGCGCGTGGCCAGAATGAGCCCTAGACTCAAAACATTGCATGTGCTTTTGTATCTCCTGCTTGTTTTTTCTTTATTCCTTGATTGTGTTTTTATTCTTATTATTTTGTTCTCCACAGAGAAGGTTTGGATGTAGATTCGTGTTTTGTATTTTGTTCCCTTATCTTTTAAGTTATTAGTCTTTGCCTAAGCGGTCGGCCAGGAACCGAATCGAGTGTCTTTCACTATGGTGTTAATGATTTAGATTCAAATTCCCTGCTTTCCTATGCATGGATAATAATTGTAGAAACATTTCTATGCCCAGTAAGGAAATCTCTCCTTGGCGTTTATTCCCTCTCTTTACCTAGCAAACCATTCCTTTTCTCCGCGCCTTGTTTTTTTTAAACTTACATCTTGGATCCTTTATATCTCTGCGCTAGAACTCTTAATCAATAAAACTTCCATGTCTTGCAACGGTAGCCTAATCTATGATTAGTACCATCTCTTGTCACGTTGCAAAATTTGAATATTGTACTGATCTTAGGATTAGAGTCATCTCTCTGGAGTTTTCTGGTACAATGGAGAAGCTTCGTCTCCTCTTTACTGCTTTAAAGTTAGAAGTAGTCCTTGCAATCTCTAACTTGTCGAGTAACTATGAGAATATCATAAAGTACCACTGTGAGCTTGTAGGAACCCTCATAGTCAACGCGATGGACTTGGACAGTCCAACTACTTAATGCATTTCTTTTCTCAATGATTTATCCTCAATCGTTGCATATTTTTTGTATAACAACATTTTCTGTATAACGATTTTTTATATAGAGATATGTTGTATAATGATATGTTGTGTAATGATATTTTATGTATAACGATAATTTATGTACAACGATTTGTTGTATAACGATATGCATAATTTATGTATATTGATTTGTTGTATAACGATATGCATAGTATCTGTAAAATGATTTGTTGTATAACGATTGCTCCTCGACCTTTTATATTTTTTGTTTGTTACAGTAAGTTCACAATGGGATCACAGAACTGTTGATTGGCATAGTCATGGAGTTTTTAAATTTAATTACATACCTGGGAATTTTTAATTGGCAGTGGCGGTTCTATTGATTGGTGAAATTCCTTTGCAGACAGGGTGCCCAAATTTTATATCCTTGATTATTGCAATGCGATTTTCTAACCACACAAAAATTTATACCTCTCGAAGATTTTGACCATCACACAGAAATTAAAATATTTAGTGATTGAGAGTTTTTGTTACCCTGATATTTGGTCTATTTATGAAGGGTTTCTGAATATGGCAAGGGATTTAAGTAATTAATGGTTAGAGATGGCGACAATTTCTTGACAGATAAATGGTAGGAATGAATTGAATAATGTGTATATTTATAGTCGTTTGATAGCAACATTGACTTGGTAAATCTATGGTTGTGAGATTATTTTTCTAGTGGCGGGTTCTGTTTGCATTCTGCAATTGAGTAATTAGTTTCCCTGACAAATTTTATGTAACATATTTAAATTTTGTAATGATCGATGAAACGATGAAAGTTGGGATTAACACCACTGTTGTGCCCATTTATTTGTGATAAAAGAATTATAATTTTTTTCAGAGTAACATTTGGGTTGTTTAATGGTTAGCATCAGCCTTACTAGTTCTAGTTCTATTATTTATAACTATTGATTGGATATAATTATGATTGTTGCAAGTATTTTGTACACGGCGTTTGAGCTCAAGCGAACCTTGTAATTCTAGGGAGGTTGATACCGCATTTAAGAAATCAGATCGTGAGCTTATTACACTGTGTCCAAGTATTACGTTGTAAACTAAAACAATGTTTTACCATCATGGAAAGTCAAAATTTAGAAGAGATCTTCCTTTCAACTCTATCTATGGCATGAAAAAATGTTTAGCATTTTAATAAACCGTGATTGATCTTTCAGTTTTAAGTAACTTGCATTTCACAATTGTACAATCCTTGTATTTCCCTTATGTATATCGGTGTTTCACATGAAATCTTAATGATAAAAATTAGGTACAATAATGTAATAACTTATCAATGAAAGGAATTTTGTGTCGTCAGAAGTTAATGGTGTATGATGTAAATGGGATAATGGAGAATACATTATGTGTTTGCAGAAGTTAGAAGGAGGCATAACAAGATGTAGTTTTATTAGTAAATTCCTATTTAAATTGACAAGATGAATATTGTAGTTATCGTTTACATTGACTTGATGGATTCGAGATGTCATGAGGGTCCCCAGAATGTATATCACTTTAGAACACCTTGAATTTTAGTTTAATTAATGATTGATCAATTATCGCGCCTGGAAATTAAATAGAATTGCACCTCCAAATTTTTTTTGCTGGATATATTTGTATGTCATATCTCTTACATGCTCGTAAATTTAAGGTTGATTAAAGTATTGTCTAAATATAGATTTATTTTGGATGTGCGTGGCGAAGGGCCACTAATGATCGGTTGTTGTTTATTTATTTGTGTTCCATGCAATGTTTATCATTGATTGCTAATTCTCTCTCCCATTGAAGGTTTGTCTTACGTATGTCGGTTGGGGTTTTTTTCTTTGGTTGGTTGATGTCGTATTTTAGCTTAGTAGGCATGGTATTGCTTGTGTCAGGTGGGATGTAGACACCTCCTTGTTCCTCATAACAGACGCTAGCCTTGAGACCTTAAATAGTCAAAATCGATGGGAACCTGGGCTTGAATATTTCTTATGTGTCCTGGAGGTCCTAACCATGTAGGGTAGGATGAGCAAGTAGTTGTTTTTATTTGCCTATTTGATTTTCGTATGTTACATCTAGCGGCATAACGTGATAGTGTGTTGGGTCGTTAACTTGCATGTTTCATGAATTGTGTGCGTTGTCGAGTTGTCGAGTTGTGTTGATCCATCGTTGTCGTTGTTACCTTCCTACTCATTTAAAAAAAATATTATCGTGTTATGCTCCAGATGTTGTCGTAACTATGGGGGTCGTTACAACTTGGTACTTAACCAAAAATAAAATAAACCAAAAAACAAAAGGAAGATCAATAATGTGATCATGTTATTCTTAACTACTCCTAGGTCTCATGGACCATCACGAGAAAGAAAACAATCACACATTATCTCAACTTGGTACTTAACCAAAAACAAAATAAACCAAAAAACCAAAAATCCACACTAATCAGAGTTTTCATATTTGAAATTATGTGATGTGTGAAGTAAGTTACATCCAGATTTGCAAAGAAAGAGTGAATTTTAAGAAAAAGTAAAGTACAAAATTCAAATTTAAATGCATGAATACAATTTAAAATATAAATTTTATGTATCAAAGAGTCCAATATAATGCATAACTAACCTTCAGATTTTCAAACTGAATGTATAAGTATGCAATTGAAAATGGAATGTTTGTACATGGACAAGGATTTATTTGAACTCAACCTTAGGAAGAGGTTGACAGGGTCGAATAGGGCCCTGTCCATGTACAGGGAGAGGCCTAAATTCGGGCCCATCCTTGTACATGGATAGGGTCATTTTGTTGGAAGCATACACCCTCTAGGGGATACCCTGAGACTGGAAAAGAACAGTCCGAACAAAGGGGATCCATCTTTCCAACCATGACTGGGGTTGGTTTGCCTAGAGTTATTAGGTGAATCTGTTTGTGTAGATTTGTGAAATATGAAATGACAATATTTAGGACTGAAACTTATGCATCTATGAGAGAGGAACCTCAACTAATGAGAGAGCGAGGTGGTATATTTTTAATGGAAACTATGTTTCATTTATCATGGGGAATTTGATGCATTTATTAGTGAATATTGGTTTCTTTTATCATAGGAATTTACTGCATTTAGATGATGCATTTATAATGGGGCATTTGATGCATTTATAATGGGGCATTTGATGCATTTATTAGTGAATATTGGTTGCTTTTATCATAGGAATTTACTGCATTTAGGTACGGTAACTATAGAGGAAAGTGAGAAAAGTGTGAATATGATGGGAATAAAGGCACCCATAAGATTTATTTAAATTTTATAATAGTCTAAATGCCTAGTTTTCATGTTTAGATAGAAAAAAATGTAGGGCATATGCTAGCATTCATGAAGGTTGTTTTTTTGCAATAATTGAACTGTCATTTTCAATGAATATTACAGCTTTCTATATAGGAAAAGTACAGATGATATTAATGTATATTATAGTTGTTATTAATGGGTTATACAACTACTATTAAAGTCTATTATGGATTTTATTTAGTTTATACATATGTTGTTCTTTAATCTAAATATTTAGTATGGTTATGCCTTTCATTTAATGAGTGATATAGATACCATTTAATTAGCAATATGATTGTCCTTATTGTTTTAAATTATCTTCGTTTTTGTACTCATTCTTATGTGGTGCTATGACAAATAGTCATTTCATAGAAAAAACACAATTTGGTAAACCATAATCCCTAAGTTGACCTAGTAGGCATTATTTGCATGAAACTATATTTATATGAAGGATCCATAAATTGGTGTTACAAGGGAGGGAGAGAAACTGCCCAAACACATACTAAGCTATAACTATTTTGTATATCCATATTTGGCCCTTTCCATGTACAAGGGTAGGCCCAAATTCAGACCTATCTTTGTACATGGATAGGGACATATTCTGCCCTGTCAATGTATAGAGACATGCTCGAATTCAGGTCGGTCCCTATACATGGACAAGCCCAAATTCGAGCATGTCTCTATACATGGATAGGGCCAAATATGGCCCAATCCATGTACAAGGAAAAGCTCGAATTCGAGCCCGTCCTTGTACATGGATAGGTCCAAATTTTTCCCTGTCATCCCATCTGATAAACATATTACACCTCTACTTGGTTGCGTCTGATATGGTCTAGGTGTTGTTTTGTCTTTGTTTTTAATCTATTGTGTATGCATCCTATTGAATTCATAAATTATTAATTTATAGGATGTTCGGGCCTGTCCCTATACATGGACAGGGTCATATTCGACCATGTCCATGTACAGGGACAGGCCCAAATTTGAGCATGTCTCAGTACATGGACATGGCCAAAAATTGTCCTATCCATGTACAGGGACATGCTTGAACTGTCCTTGTACATGGACATGGCCGAATTCAGACCTGTCGTCCCATCCAATAAACATATGATACCTCTACTTCTCTATATTATATGGTCTAGGTGTTCTTGGGTCTATCTTTTTACTCTATTGTGTATGCATCTTATTGTGTTAATAAATTATTAATTTATAGGAGGTTTAGGCATGTCCCTCTACATGGACAGGGCCATATTCATCCCTATCCATGTACAGGGACATGCCCAAATTCGATCTTGTCCCTGTACATGGACAAGGCCAAATTCGGCCCTATCATCCCATCCAACAAACATATGATACCTCTACTTGTTTGTGTCTACTATGGTCTAGGTTTTGTTGTGTCTACGTCCTATTGTGTTCATAAAATATTAATTTATATAAGGTATTGTCTCCATCCTATACTTTTCATATTGTGGAAAATCAAGTTTGGTTTGTACATGGATGTAGCCTCCGAAATATATAGGCAAGTATTACATTTATATATATTTTATTCAAATGAATTTATTTTGAACATAAAGTAACATATTAAAATGGGATAGTATTATTGTTTAGGTTAAATGGATGTCGCCTCCTAAAAATATAAGGGCCGAGATTCCATTCATATAAACTGATTAAAATATGAACTGAATTTTATAAAAAAAAAACAGTAAACTCTGTTGGTGCTTAATCATATATAAAATTATTGTCAGAACCAAACCACTATCTGAGATTAAACTGTTTAAAATATAAACTGATTACACTTTGACAATGACCTAACAATATTTACTCTTGGGAGGTATAATTCAGGTAATGTAAGGTATAATTCAGGCCTCCCTATGTACATGGATAGGCCCATATTTGGGCATGTCCATGTATAAGAACAGGCCCAATGGCCTTGTACATGCATATGGACGAATATTTAGGCATGTCCCTTTACATGGACAGGGCCAAATATTTAGGCATGTCCCTTTACATGGACAGGGTCGAATATTTAGGCATGTCCCTTTACATGGGCAGGGTCGAATAAGGCCCTGTTAACACTCTAACACTATAAAATTGAAAATCTAATATCTAATCAAACAATTTTATATGAAGACTAACTATTATACAATTTTAAATCTAACAATTTAATAATCTAACTATGATATAATTTTTTTTATTAAATATAACAATTAATAATCTAACAATATTTACTCTTTGGAGGTATATTTGTGGTAATGTAAGGTATAATTCAGGCGTGTCTTTGTACATGGACAAGACCATATTCATCCCTGGACATGGACATGGATATGGCCATATTCGTCCCTGTCCATGTACAGGGACATGCCTGAATTTGGCCATGTCCATGTACAGGGACAGGCACTAATTCGGGCATGTCCTTGTACATGGACAGAGACGAATATTTTGGCCTATCCCTATACATGGACAGGGCCGAATACGACCTTGTCAACACTAATCTAAAATCTAAAATCTAAAATCTAATATAAAATTGAAAATCTAAAATCTAATTTAACAATTTTATACAAAGACTAACTAGTATACAATTTTAAATCTAACAATTTAATAATCTAATTATTATACAATTTTATAAAAAGACTAGCTACTATACAATTTTGTACAATTTTAAATCTAACAATTTAATACTAGGACTAATAATACTAAGAATAACCATATTCGGGCATGTCCCTATACATGGACATGGCCATATTCAGAGCTCATTTTTCAAATTTATTTAATTGAAGGGGAAAATGGTAAAAAGGGTATAAAGGAGAATTAGGAGCTCGTTTTTCATTATGCATGATTATTCTTTTAAATTGATTTGGAGAGATCTTGTGGATTTTTGGGGGTCTAGGGTTGAAACCCTTGGGCATATTGGTTTCGGTGGTGAAACTATCCACTCTAAATGATCAAGGGGAGAGATCACACATATCTCTCATTGCATCTATTATAGAAGAGAGGAGATTAATCATTTTTATAGGTTGTGGTATTTGTGAGGGCCAAACCCTCTATTATGAGATTGTGGGGTTTCTTGAGAAGAGGTGCATCACTTATTTACATATCGTGGCATAGGAAGGAGGGTATATCATCATTTCACAAGTTATGGGGATTAAAGAAGGACGTCGAACCACCTATATGCATTATGTACCTCTCTTTTATCAGCATCTCATGGGTTTGTGAGGGTTGCCCCTCTCTTATCAACCAACTGTGGGTTTGGCACTGGTAATTTTCTTTTCTCATCCACAAATTCATCATTTCAACTCTATATTTAAAAGACGGAGAGATTGGGTTCAACATGTATACTGGAAGGACCTTTGGATGCCAAGGACAAAGCCTAAATCATCATATTCTAAAAGAGAAGTGACATTAATATTCATTGTCACATTGTAAATCTATTGGTTGGAATAACAATAGCCGGTATTTCAGACTATAGAGCTACTGGGAGGATCTTTCTCATGTTATACATTGAAAATAACACACATATAACCTCCCTCTTGGGTGCTATAACAACCATATAATGATATATAAATATTGTATGCAAATTGTTTGGGATTATTAATGAATGAAATAACTCATAATTGTGTATCAATTTAGATATCATTATTTGCACACATGCCTGACAAGTGTGTTTACAGGTTGTCTATAAAGAGACCATTCCAACACATTTATTTTTGCATATTCTTGGACACCTATAGAAGGGGTCTTACAATTCATAAATAAAGTATAGATCATTTTGTGTTTGCTAAGTTTTACTTTCGTCGTAATATATTTAATAGGTCTGTCATCAATTCCAATGAATGCATTTGTTGTTGTTATATTAGTTGTCATGAGTTAGCAACTTTTTATACTATATGTATTGTTGTCTCTTGATATTAAATGCAATAAAATATTTTTGTGCCAAATTCATGTCGACTGTTGTGTAATTGTTTGATGGAATATTTGAACCATACCATCATTTGAAAGTAAGTCCTATGATATGTAGAACCACTGAGTGGAATACAAATTCCACTTAACCAAAAGTTGGTCAAGATGCAAAAGGAAAATAATTAAAGGTCAATAGATCACGAAGTGACCTTGGGGGAGTTCCACACAAGATCTCTCTCCTAAAGGTCAACCTTATAAGCTAATATCCCATCATATCGCAGGAGCATGCTACTACAAGTCCTTGGCAAAGAGGAGACCATGAAAGGACTCAATAGATTTATTTCTGATATTCATCTCTTTTTGAATGAAATGTTGGATATTTTCTGTTATATGTATTTAACTTTGTCAACAAACTATGGGAAGATGGAAAAACAATCTATAATAGGGGACACTATCAGCTATGTGTTAGATCTACAAAGGAAGATCCAAGAGATTGATGATGAAATCGAAGGACTTTGTAGCTTAAAAAAAGGTGAAGATCGTACTCAAATTACTCCAGATATGATCAATCCTAATTTGTAAAAACAGTCCACCGAATCCAACGATGCGAAGAAATCGGTGGATAAATTCAAAAATGGAAAAGTATTGGAAGTAAGTACTACATCACACATTTCTTTTAAATTATGTTCCTGTTGACATAATTTTAAATCTTAAAAAGAGAGAAAGTATAAACACATTTTTAACTGGACCAATCAAACTCAGGACCTTGAGGTGTTCTTATAGTTTGGGTTTGATTTTTGTCTCATCAGTTCTGGCTTGAGTTCCTAAATTTGTCGATTCTAATAATGATTCCACAATTGTTATATGTAATACATAAGAACATAAATAAAACTGGTGCATTGGTCAATCCAAATGGCACCACTAAAAATCCATAATTCCCATACCTGGTTATGAAGGTTGTCTCGTGGATTTCTTCTTCCTTGATTCTTACCTGATGGTATCATGATATCAATTTTATCTTTGAAAATATATTTTCTACTCTTAGTTGATCAAAGAGGTCATCAATTCTGGGTAGAGGATACTTGTTTTTCACAGTGGACTTATTCATCTCTAGAAATTCAATACATAGCCTCAAGGTCCCATCTTTCTTTTTTACAAAGAGTACTGGTGTTCCCCAAGGTGAAACACTTTGGCGTATCTACCCTTTCTTCAATAATTCCCCCAACTGGATTTGTAATTCTTTTAACTCTAGTGTACTCATTATGTAAGGTGTTTTTGACACCGGGGAATCTCTTGGCACTAAATCAATAGAGAAATCTATCTCCCTTTTTGGTGGAAACCATGGTATTTCTTGGAATACATCCTCTAATTCTTGTAGTACTAAGAAATATTCAAGGCTTGACACCTTTGTATCTTCTGGCTCCTCCACATGGGCTACATACAATTGACATCCGTTTCTAAAACATCTCTTCAATTGTAATGACAAAATATCCCTTATAGAGATGGGTCTTGGAACTCCCTTCACGGTGCTATGTTTTCCATATCCATCAAGACATTTGAATGTCTTTATATGAAAATCTAGGACAACATGATGCATTTCCAACCAATCCATTCCAATAAGAATATCATAAAACCCCAATGGTATGATATTTTGATCGGTACTAGTATTCACACCATTAAGACTTATGGAACAACCTTTGAGCATATCATGGATTCTCGTTTTGGTTCCAATGTCTAGTTGAACCAAACTTGATTTCCCAAGCAAACTTTTCTCCAAATGTAATCTATCCACTATTTTAGGATCAATGTAACAATGAATTTCTCCTGAATCAATTAAAATAGCAACAAGTGGATTTATGATCTTACCTTCCACCTCGATCATGTTGGATTGGTATTTTTATTGTCGATCATCCAAGGTTGCATAAACTCTTCCCATGTCTTCGACTATGTAGCCTCTTGGATGTCGTGCACAATATTCAATATTTCCTTTCTCTATGGGAAATCCTTGTACATGTGATATTCCTTGCATCCCCAACATTGGATTGGTGGTCTTCCACTTTTTCCCAAGAAGTCTTCTTTCTTGGATTCATCCTTGGCATACTGATCGTGATGATTTTTATTAGGATCATTTCTATTGAAAGGAGGTTTGAATCCCTTTTTCCTCTTATCAGACTTCTCCTTCTTCTTATCCTTCCAATAATTCTTCATGGATTCTCTCCCCTATCCTTGCTCATACAGATACTTATCTTTCTTGCTATCCTCCATCAAGGTACTGAGCTCATAATACCAAATATTTTCTTTGTAAAAGGTTTCCATCCCACTCAAAAACCTCTATATTTTCACCTTCTCATTATTTAAGAACCCAACATAATTTAACAACCCCAACAACTTCTTCTCATATTCTTCCATAGTCATGCTTCCCAACCCGAGTTCAAAGAACTCCTCCATTTTCTTGTCATAGAAATTATTTGAGAGGTACTCCTTCTAGAAATACTTTTTGAACTGCTTCCAAGTGATCATATTCTTATTAATATGTTGAACTTGCTTCAGTTGATCCCACCACATAGTAGCTTTCCCATGTAAATGGTAGGTGGAAATTCTGGCTTCTAGGTTTGATGAGTAGTTATGCAATTGTAAATATCTCTTGATTCCAAGAAGCCATACCTCAACATCATCTTCCCTTTCTCTTCACCATCAAAGGATGGTGGCCTAATCTTCCTCAGCTCTCCTTGCAAACTTTTCATTTCATGTCTTCTTGTTTGGTTCCTAACAGGAGACACCTCTTGATGACTTATGGTGTATTCATATGCATAAGACCTTCTTGTTGAGTAAGGAGGTGATTGATGTCTATGAGCTCTGTTAGCACTGCTGGAATAACCAACCCTTCTATGATCATCTCTTCTTTCATGATACCTTCGTTCTTCCTCCTGCCCTAATCCATTATTTGTCTATCTCTGCAACTGATTTAAACTTTGCAGCACTTGGAAATTTATCTAACTTTTCTCTCATTAGCCTCTCATTGTATACCTTGTATCTCTACACTTCTATTCTCAAGCTTCTCACAGTTTCTATCAATGTTTATTTCTCCCCTCGACCCTTATGTTCGTTGGATTATGCCTCTGAATTACCAAATCAGATATTCTAACCTTGGGCCTCTTTATCATGGCTAGACACTTCCTATCCTTATTCCATTTCTTGAATATGCATTTTTAACTAATATGTTTAAAGACCTTAAATCTGCAAAATTTCCAAGTGACCATTTTCTTAGAATTAAGCATATGATAAACAAAATTTGTCAACAATGCTACAAGACCTTTCAACTCATGAAGAATATATATATATATATATAACACTTCCATGTTATCCCTTAGCCAATACATAATTCAATTTTGCACAAGATCTTTTGTCAAACCACTTTCCCAAGTGACTACGACTCGAAACCACTTGCCAAATCTTTCTTTAGCGCTTTTCCTTCTTCAAAAACAAAAATTCATCCATTCACCCTTTTTCCTTCAGCTCTCAATCACTTGTGACCACGACTATGACCCTATTCTTAGCGAAAAAGTGCTTATCTAGAGCTTCAGGACTTTGGGCTTCAAGGGTTTCGCCCCCATTACACCACATTCCCTCTAAACGTCGAAATGGTGATCTCTCGGAGAGGTTCTTCAAAGTATCGCTACTCCGATGTTCCAGAACTTCAGACTTCAAAGGTTCTTAATACATCACACCTAAAAAAATTTGAACTGTCGAACCTCCGAACTTCCAGGGTCTCATCAATAACTATGCACCAGAGGGTGATATGTGGTGAAACCACATAGATGATACATGGCCCATTCTACGGGTGACACATGTCAAGTTCTAATTTACCCAAAAGGTCTGCAAAAACCATGAAACAAGATGACACATGGCATGTATAAGGTAGTTCCACGTCACCCCAGGTGAAGTCATCCTTCCACGTCACTCCATCTTTCTAGGCCTTTGGGGCTTCGGGCTTAAGAGGATTTCCTAGCATCATATTACAATTCCTTTGAATGTCAAAGTGAAGAAATCTCGAAGGGTTCAAAGATCAATGATCCAGGATTTCTGCTGAGATACGAAGTCATTAGGAGCTTCGGGACTTTGGAATTCAGGGAATTTCACAATACAACACAAAATTTTCCCCTAAACGCTAAAGCAGATGACTCCTCAAACCACCTCTCTCCAAAGATTTAATGCTTCGACACTCTGGAGCTTTAGGCTTCGATGCTCCTTGTAAAAAAACACTACAAATATCTCAAACTGTTGAACCTTCGAATAGATCTACGTCATTCTAGGTGATGTCATCATGTCACGTCACTTCGACGCTCCAGGTCTTCAGGACTTCAGGCTTCATAAGATTTCATTTTTTAACACCACCCAACCCCCAAATTGTCGAATGCATAATTCCCAAATACTTGCTAATATACGAACACGTGTCCCTGAATACAAACGATCTAGATTTTCTCCAAAGTTAGGGACTTCAGGATATTTTCTTCCTGGCAGCTTAAGGACTTGCTTCTCTTGGAGTGTCGATCTTCTGAACTATGGTGAGATATATAGCTCACACTCGTTCACACATATATCTTATGAATGGGATCAAATATTCCCCATTGTTCCTCACCTCATGATCTGTACTTTATCCAACGACCCAGATACGTTATTGGCTAGATCCAACAATCAAGTACCCCTCCCAATGATCTAGGACGTATATTCACTGTGGGACTTCAGAGCTTTGGGGATTTTACCTTCTTATAATCAAGGAATTAATATTTTTCTGAATAAACAAAGTCTGAAGGACTTGAGGGTTTAACCACTACACTCCTTTCCTAGATATGACAGTTGTGAAGGATTCAAACCCTTTCCAAACAAATCCTACGATCATTACAGCTTCCCGAACTGCTACACCTCCTGAGGTTTCAAACATAGTTAAGTTGTGCTCTCAATTCCTTTTGGCATTCTAGAACTTAAATTTTGTATGTAACCTTTTCTTCAATCTCAATTTACATGGCCCATCCAGGTTTAGTGTTGGAACTGGGCTCTGATACCAATCTGTAACATACCCAACCACCTACAAGCCAGGTTACACTACTTCAAGCCCGCTCTCAGACTTATTTCACTTACATATACCTTTCAAATTAACAAAGATGCATCAAATAAGGGAAATAAATGACATTCACAAAAATAACCAACAAGCATGCATATTCAATGATAAATAAATACACAACAGAATAAATCATACACACATAAATAATACCATAACATAGACCACTTATCTTTTATAAATTAAGACACCAACTGGCTACAAACCAAGGATGTTCCACCCAACCGTAGACACTTTTGTTCCAATTATTAACCTCGAGCCAGGGCTATGAATCCATAAGGACGGTCCCAGAGTGTTAATTGGATTCCCAAACCAGTCATCACTCAAGCTCTCATAGGATTCCTAGCACCCATAAAAATACAAGTACCCAACTATATTCTACTGATCTTTCACAACCCAAGAAAATGGACCCTGTCCCTTCTCTTCCACGCAGTCCCTTAGGATGTCCTTCTCCTTCCAGGGCTCCAATGCAGTTCGTCCAGAATATCTATGTTGGGACTCTCAGGACTCACAACTATGAGAAAATATGGACACAGGATAAAGAATGTCAGACATGTAGGCATCAGATCATGGCTGGATTACACCAACAATCTCTATAGCCAACAATACCATGGCTGCTATTCAATAATTTCTCTTTCTTTCCCAAGCCAAGACACAGATGAGGAAAGATTAGTGGGTGATAGAAATGAATGGAGTGAGATCTCCACAAAAGGTTACAACAAAGAGTAATGGAGTGCATGTGGGAACGAATGAATGAGTGAGTGAACGAATGAGGTGACCAACAACAGAACCAAAATGATAACATGAGTGAGAGAGATAACAAACCCTACCAACAAACCAGAGATGGGTTTATGTAACTCTTAGGAATCAAGAACCTCATGGCCTTCCCCCAAGAAGATCATGTAACCGATTTCCCCCATTAAAGAAAATGGGTAATTAAAAAATGAAATAAAAACATATCCCCTCAAGCCCCCTCTCTTGTGGAATCATAGCCCCCTATAACTCTATTCATTTTCCGTCTAGCATCCAATTATGTTTTATTATTAATAATGATCAAAACATTACATTTATTAGGCACATTGGCCTCTTTTAATTGTTTCGACACTTCGGCCTCTCGACACTTAACAAATACATTATTTAATATGGGGCTCAAAACCTTCGGTGTTACACAAATTCACCAGTGGATCATCATTGTTCAAGAATACGATCTAGATTTCACAACTCCCAAAAGTGGGAAATCCCTCATTCTTGCTGAGATGATAAAATTTCTTCCCATACTCAAACAACACCCTAATCGATGAGGATTTCCTGGATGAACACTTATTCTTCATCTCATCTGATGACCCATGGTATGATGACATTCTCATGTACCTTCACATGAAAAAATGTGGTATTCATCTATCTCATGGATATTGATGATGCATCTATCATTAGGTCCCTCGCAACCCTCACATAAGATATGTCCTCTATTGCAGAGGGGTAAACACTATACTATGTCATTGCCTCACCATAGAATAGGTAGAGAAGTTCCTAAATGACTTCCATAATGGCACATGTGGAGACCACCTATCTGACATGTCCACTACTTAGAAAATCACTTGAGCTAGTTATTTTTGGCCCACCTTATTCTCTTATGACATTCATGCGGTCAAGCACTTCAATAGATGTCAATTATATGTGGATAAATCTAGGGCACCACCTTCTCCTCTCCATATAGTCATTACGAAGGGCCCATTTTTCAAATAGGGAATTGATTTCATGATTTCAACCCCCCATTCAGTAATAGGAATAAATACATAGTCATCATCGTCAACTACTTGACCAAATAGGCTGAATCCATGACAAAATTCAATAACAAGACAAACATTGTAGCCCACTTCTTCTTTAGACATCTAATTTCCCACTTTGGAGTCCCCCTCCAAATTGGTTTTCGACAATGGTAAGCATTTCAAAAATGAATTATTCACAGAGTTATACGTGAATCTAGGGTTTACTCATGATTTTTTTCACAATACTACCTAGATTCAAATGGGAAAGTTGAGGCTATTAACAAATTCCTCAAAACCATGCTACAATGCACTATGGATAAACAAAAAACTAATTGGCACCACATACTATTTTAAGCCTTGTGGGCATATCGCACAACAATTGAAACAACCACCGGCTTCACACCATTCCACCTGGTTCAAGGGGTTGAATTTATCCTTCCCATAGAATGTGAAATCCTCATATTGCGTATCATAGTTGAAATCATTCTTAACACTACTGCGATGGAGAAATGGTTTCTCACTCTTGAATCCCTTGGTGAAGATCATATATCCTCTTTACAAAACAATGAAGTAGTCAAGAAATGGTCCAAGGCCATATTGGATCACTAGGTTAACCTCCGCTCCCTTAACAAAGGTGGCCTTGTATTGTCCTATGACATCACTCATGACACTCTCATTCATTGAAAATCCAAATCCCTTTGTTGAGGCCCATTCATTGTCCACCATTATTTGACTAAGGGTTCTTACATCCTAGCTCACCTAGAAGGAGCTAGCCTTAGATACCCATTTAATGGGCTATAATTGAAAACAAATTTCCCTTAACCAAATAATTTCCTCGAGCACTTTCTCCAAGCCCCACGAACAAGTATGCACACTCATTAACATAGTTATAAAATAATTGTTACATGTTATTTATTATTGCTTATCTTTCACATTGGGTATTTTATGTTTGTGATTGAAGTTACTTGTTACGAAGAGATACAACCCATTAAGTCTTGGCCATCCCATGGCCCTTTCAAGTACATGTTCAATACTGCCATGAACTCAAGCCTTCTACAAACAATTGCATATCCCAGTCATCCCCTTGACATTTACCCTTAGAATCCCCACACCCAGTTATGTTGTACCACCACCTCTGTTTCATTCAGGTACTGTCAACTGATAGCATTCCCACCTACATGAATTGTCCCACAAATATTTCCCCCTAAAAAAATGTATACTCATGCTTCTTTTCCCCTTAGGATTAGGAGTCCTAGTAGTCTTGCATCTTAGAGAATGAGCCTCATATTTCTATCCTACCTCTGATGGACTCCCAAATATTCATTGTTCTAGTTACATTTAATGTTCCTTT